>VYZV01019516.1:0-38544 GCA_013401275.1 Pandion haliaetus
ATCACCTGTTTTACTGATGGGTGTCCTTGCCAGTTTTAATATGCTTGTTCATTCCTCCAAGGTAACTGCATGTCTTTTTGCACATTACTTTAGACCAAATTGATAATGACTTTAATCTGTTGATAATTTGATAATGCAGCCCTCAATTATATTCCAGCTGCTTGCACTCTGCTGATTGGCCACATCAGTTAGCAAGAGGAGTTAATTGTGAAAGACTTGCAATTTTACATAGGTAAATGTCACAAAACCTGTGTGTTATCATGGAGCAAGTCTGGAGGAGCTCCCCTGTAGTTGAAACCAGATTTATAGAATTAAAACTGAGAAAACTGATACCTGCATATGTAAAAAATGAATAACAAGTCAGTTTTCAGTCACTCCAATGGCTGTTGGATACTCTATTTAAATTAAAACAAAACAAAAAATTCAGTGTACAGGGTAAGCATAACTATTCTTATTGGTTTCAAACACTTATTTTCTGCAACAGAATCAATGCCTCTTTATATGGACTTAGTATTGCCAGCAGTTTCTGATCAAGGGATAATTATTTCATAAACTGCTAAGTTCAGTCAAGAATCTTAACTTACAGAGTAGTCTCAGTTTATGTGAAGACCTCACTTATATAACAAATATAGAAACCCACTATCTTTCATTGATTTAATTAACATCACTATTCTATGCTCCGATGACAATTTTTAGCCACTCTCTCATCTTTGTATTGACCCTGGTGTTATACTTAGCTAAAGCATGTCTAACTGGGGCTTGAGGGGAATATCAAGAAAAATGAGGCAATATGCAAAGTATGCCATGTTGTGGCCAATAAAGCATGTTGTATCATTTACAGTGAGTAAACACAACTATGTGCCCTCTGTTGTATCTCTGCCCTGTGCAGCACACATGGGTGAGCAGTGTTATGCAACTTGTAATGAGTTATCACAATGTGATAACCTGCTGGAATGTAAGCACAGGGGAATGACAAGCCCACTTTTCTTTGCATTAGAAAGCACTTAAATTTCCTTAATCTCAAAACTTTAAGTAGATCAACAGATACTACTAGTCACAGTGACCACATGCAAAACAACTGCATTTTAAACAGTCAGATTTCACAGTTCCAAATCACATAGGTTAAAAATGCATTTAAAAATGCATCCAGAAAACTTAGTTTGAGTACAAAAAGGCTTAGGAATGGAAGATCTGAACCACAAGCCAGATTCTCAGCTGACATTGAAACAGCAGGGCTCGACATCAGTGGAATATCTGGCTCCAGATATATTTTTCATTGGCAGTGAATATATATATAGCTTGGTCTAACAATGGAGGTTATAGATTAAACAGAGGTTTGAAGTGCTGACTCAACTTATGGCTCCATTAACTGAATTATAGTGAATTATTTTTAAAGCATAAATTACAAGTGACTGACACTTACATGTGTAAGTATACATACTGATCATCAGCAGAATGAGAAATACAACTGTATTTGGAAGACCACAAAGCATACATATTGGTAATGTCTACAAAGACATGCCTTTAAGTGACTGAGCAGGAACTCTAGGATTGAGCAGCACACATTTGATTTCAAACCTTCCATCCTACTGAACTAAGTACTACCAGATGGCAAGTCATATCCTAATGTTAACAGTTTATTTTTCCTCTCTGCTTCCATAACAAGTTGCTGGCAGTTCTTCTTGATGGGGTTTGAAAGAAGAGTGGGTGATTTCTAAAACTAACATAGTTTAAACTAACAAGAGGGTTTGGTTTTTTGGGGGGAAGGGGGAGCAGGGAGGGGGTGGGAAGAATTTTTGTAACACTATTGAAGATTATGGATTCAAAAAGTGAATTCCATTGTCCAGTGTCTGTGTCAATTCTGCCATCTGGGGAGTGGGGTAGCTACTGCACCTCCCCTTTTCTTAAACCCTTCCATACCCAACCTCTGCTACTAGAGATAGGACAGGGTGTTTCTATCATCAGTCAGCTTTTCTCTTCTCTTGGATTATATATTTATCATTATTTCATTTGAAAATTAATGAAAATAGTTCACTACCAAATAGTTATGAGTTTACCATTCTCTACTATTTCAGAATTAGGGTAATAAAACCTGCAACAGTTTTTCATTTAGAGGACTGGAGGAAATGTATCTGGCTAATCTAAAGGCAGAACTTTAAGTTTAAACAGTAGGAAAGAGCTGGAGTACCTCACTCAGTACTCCCTTCTGGCTCTGTATGCTTTCTTCACAAAGCCATTATAAAAATCATGAATTCTTAATAATCTGATGTTTTGACACTTTCTAATCTTGAGTTGTAAATGGAAAGCTTAAAATTTTATTCCATTCCTTTATTAAAACGGTATTGTTAAGTGCAAATAGGAAATAACACCCTGTGATCTTCTTTGCACCAAATTGTACAGGAAAATGCTCATCAACACCAGCATAATTAGGATTTTACTCCTTCCCATTTCTAGCTGACCGTTACAAGTTCCAAACACCATGTCTTAATGAGGGTGTATCATCTCTCCTGACTGTAAAACTATGATGCTTCAAGACTGTTTTCACTTTATCATCCTCTTTCCCCCTCCTTTTCTGCATAAATCTCCTGGTTTATCCTATCTGAATATTTCTGAATTCTTCTTCAGTGGCCCTTTGTATCTTTCTGGCACTTCATAGTTCACATTCTTCTCAGACTTTGAGAAATATTGTCTTATATGTTTTGTGAAAAGGAGGGTGTAGCAGTGACAGAATCTCGGTGGAGGAGAAATAGATGTTCAGTTCTGTCTCCCGCCTTACTCTTATCAAAAGCTAAGAAAGACCTTGGAGACTGCAGGACGTGCATAAGATAAGAGGGAGAAGGGACATTGTTGTTGTTATTATTATTATTAGAACTGAGAAGATTGAGGTTTTATTAGTTATTGCAAGTCAATAAAAAGACTTCCAGAAGCTCAGATAAGAGTTAGTAGTCCCTTTGTAGGAGTGAAAACTAGACAAAGAACTGGCACAATGTTAATTAAGTTTATGTTGTGCAATACGGAGTGTTTCAAAAATACCTGAACTAGCACTAACCTGGGTTGTAATGTACACAGCATCGTATTGACATAGATATATATCTTTTGCTTCCCCAGATCAGGTAAAGTATACCACTTCAACTTACTGTTGAACAAGGATTGAAATATGCAGCAGCTTTTGTCTACCCCATGGTTACACTAGGATAAATACACCTCTATGAAACCAGTCCTTTTAAACAGTAAACATGGTCTAATTATTCATTGAGTACTATTAACTCACCAAGTAAAGGGAAAATACTATTGTAATTTGGACTTATGAAGAGATACCACTCAACAAAGTCTTACGCCATATAGGAGAAATCATTACATTGACTTCTTGTTCATGTGTATTTAGAAAAGTTTCTATCCAGAAAATCTAAACATACAGTTTCAAGGCTTGACTGCCATCTTTTCTCCACATACAAAATGCAAAAGATCTGAGCTCACCAAAGCAAGTGAGCAAGGCACTGGCTAGAAACCAGATTTGCAGACACTGTCCCCTGACAGGAGGAAGCACAGATTTCAAGGGCATTAAATACAGGTAAAAGCCAAAGTTTCCAATGGGACATTGAGTCGATGACATGTAATATAGCTGCAGACCCCTATTGCCCCAGCATGTGAGTGTCTCTCCAGCTGCAGTGTACCTCTTAAAGCTGCATGAAGGGAGGTCTGAAATATTCCCAGAGTGCCCCTGTTATCAATTGGAGAGAAAACCCACAAAATTCCTATAAAAGGGAAGGGAAGGCTGCATTTAGGGCAATTTGACTGATGGACTTCTAACCTTTGGGATCCTTAGTGCTATTGCACTGTACGTGGTGGGCTGTGGGAGGACAGGGAGCCACGCTGCCAAGGAACCACACCATTGGAGCCACCATCTCCAGTTCCTCATCAGACTAAGTTCAGAAAGCTTTTTCCTGGGAATGCACAGGAAAATTAAATTAATGAGCCAACATAGTGTCTCATACGCATTTTTGAAGAGTTCAGAAAAATGCGTTCAGAAAATGTCAGTGTTTTTGTTTTCTCCTGTTTCTTGCTGAGCTGCTGTAAGCTGCCGCACATGACCTTTTCCTGACTTCATGCTTGGTTGACATCTGGTTACCATATGTTTGTATTGTTATTGCTCTACCCTTTTACTGTAGACTGTGCATCCTGATAGATATCAATCTACAGTACATGCAGTCCTTTATACAAAAAGTACATTTTAAGTAATTGTCAAAAAAAGTAAAATGCTGAAACATCTAGAAAATAATATAGCCCAAATACAGAGTTATGGTAGGAAATCAGAGAGAGAATCAAACAGTGCCAGGTTGGTTACATTGCTGCTTTTTTTTCTAAGTAGATACATAGAATTAATTTCATATTTTGATTAAATAGGAAAGAACTGTCATAACAAACCCTTGCTTGATCTGAGGTAGTTCAGCTAAAGACTTATTATTTAGTCTTCATGATGAATGGGAAAAGAGCCATTCATAAACAGGAGTTAATATTTAAGCTATATTGATTCCCCACATGCAAGATAATTCTTACTTAGGTGAATGTTCCCACCAACTTTAACTAATTTACCTGTGTAACTGTTAGCAACCTGGAGCTTCAGAGGTGGAGCACGGTGATGGCACGTCTCAAAAACTATGTGAGGGCATGTTCCTCAACAACAGGAGGCTGAGGTAGAGTGAATATTTTTGCCATTTGGTATTTCATAACATCTCAATATTTGTTGATATTCCAAAATACTGATGGCATGACAAGAAAGCATATTTCTAGAGTGAGCTCCACTGGAAATCATTTGAGTAAAGAAGCTCTTCATGAGACCTAGTGTATGATCAGCAGCAATTACTTATGCAGATTTAGAGATGCTCTGGCAGTCATTCCATACTTGGAAGGCCCATTGATTTCAGCAGGAATTTTAAATAATGGATGAGTTGAACATGAGGTCCCCCAGGGGAAAATGTATCGTGCAAACAATAACAAGTAGATCACTCAGTTTTGCTTTGAAAAATTCAATTGTCAGTACACAATTTTCACAGTCAGGTGAGCAACAGGAGAAAATCTGTCTTGCAGAGATGCTTGCTTTTACACTAGTATTAGATGTAAAGGCTCCCAGCATCAGAAGGGGAAAGTTTGTATGCTGAATAGCTGGGACATAAAGGGTGGGTGGGAGTGGTGCCCTTGGCTACAGACTACTCTGAGTACATTGGAGTGTCTCTCACCGCAGGGGATTTTTGAACCACATTAGTCTCGTTCCCGCTTGTGTCCTGCTGGCGCCATGATTAACTAAAGACTATAGTTTAATATTTTCAGCATTCCAGGCACATTAATCGGTTTGCAAAATTTGTGCAATCAGTCACTGTGACAGCTCTGCCTTGCTGATCTCTAAAGTGAATGTCACCACGGCAACGTGTGAGATAAACCGCTTCATAACTTTGCAGAACTTGCTGAGGAAAAAGAGGTGGAGTGGAGGATGCTGTGGAGCGCTAAACAGTTTCATCGCCTGTGTGGTTCTTGGCTATTATGCTATGAACATGAGAAAGGCTGCTCGTCAGACAGAGCAGGGTGAGTCAAGAGTCATTATATGTGACGTTCCCATGTCATTCTTCACCAGGTCACTCAGGCATTATAAAGAACATGGACATCAGGCAGATACTTGAGCAAACTTCTGATTTGCTATGGAGAAGTTTTCATCCCTCTATCTGGTGTTTTATTCCTTTTTACAACACTAGAAATAGTCACATTATTGAAGTATGTAGCAGACCAAAAAGTTTCACAAAGACATTGGTTCCAGAGCTCAACCATGTTTTTTTCGTGGCTTACAGCAATTCAGACATGCTTCACTACTCCTTTCTGGTGGCTTACAACACAAGACTGTCCTAGATCTGCAGTAAAGTGGACTTTCTTTCCTTGAAAATAGAATACTGTACATTTTAACACAAAGACCATTTTCTTGCTAAAGCAATTGATCCAGGCTGATACAGAATTATGCAGCCAGCTACAATTATCACATTTTCTCCAGCTGAGTTTTATCCGATTAAAAAGAAAAAATAAATCAGAGCCTGTTCTATAGCTGTGTACTCAAATTTCTTTTTGGAATAAATAGGTGGCAGACAGCATACATCCATATCCTGTTTCGACAGACAGTCAGGGTGCACATGTGACAACAGTCTGCAAAGCACATCCTGTACTGTGGACACAAGTGATCCCAGATTCTGGCCTGTGTTATAAACCTCAAACTATTTTTCTTTTACCTATATATTTCTGCCATGGTTACAAATTGTATGAAGAGTATGCATGACTATAAAGAATCTATCACAATACAGCAAGTGACTAAGGAATAACAGAAAAGTTTTCTGTATTTGGAGATAAAGTGACTTAGAGGAGGTGCAATGAAGATACATGCTAATACACAAACATACTTATGATTAGACTGTTAAATATATGATTAATAAAGAGAGCTCAGCAAAAGCTGGTTTTCAACAACAGTCAGTTTTTAAAAGAAAAAAACCCCACAGTTTCAGGGCAGTAAAATTGTTAATAAATCAGTTTCTGGGAGAGAAAGAAAAAGAATGAACCATGGAGGAAGAGGAGGATAATAAAAAGAAAATGTCAATATTTTCCAAACTAGTGCTACAACTTTTTGCTGTAAATTATAAATTTAATTTACGATTGACATGAAAGGCATTCCCTCCACCTTCTTTTCCACATTATCCAGAAAATTGTGAAGAAAATTTAGCTGAAATAACCAAAGCAGTTGCAAATCTATTTTTAGATACTAGAGTCTTATAATGTACTGCTCTTATCTTTCAAACATTAATAAGTGATGATTGTTGCAGGGGGACTTGCCTGTTCATACATCTCTCGCATTCATTGGGCCCTCTGGAGAAGGACTGTGCTGTACTTCGGAATAAAGTTCTGCTCTCCCTGCTGAATTCCTGTCAACAAAGGCTGAACTGTAAGCATGACTCCTGCACTCCAATTACTTAATAAAGCTGGCAGCTGCTATCCTGGGAGCATGATGACTTGCCTTAAATATTGCATCCTATAGAGGAAAAAAAATAGTAGCACAAATACTCGGGAGAAGAGGGAGAACCAAGCAGTGGTTCCAGCAACATTGAATGAAACCTGAGTCAACTTACATCTGTTGGACATCTGGCCTAGAAGCAGTGTTTGGTTATGAAATAAGGTGCTTTTATCATAACAAAATGCATCAAGAGCAAAAGCCTTAATTAAAAGGTATGATGCACTGAAAATGATCCTACCTATTGAGTTTGCTGAAAATGGAAAAGCAAAGCTGCTTCTTCTGATTAATAATTAGCATGTAACAGTTTTCCTTGCTGTGTGTTTAAAAGAGATCATGATACATGACAGTTACTTTGCTCACAACTCTTAACTAGTGCATCTCCTTTGCTCTTATGGCAGGAAAGATACGCTGTTTTTCTCCCCATTATTTCTGTGTCCCTTTTGCTGCCCGAGCAGAAGAAAACCCATGTCACCACAAAGCAGCGGTAATATTACTTTGCTAAATGGAGTCCAAGAAAGGATATATATAAATTCCTTTTATTCTGGGGCTGGATTGAGCTGTCAGAGTCAACTCTTTGTCTAAAGGGATCACTCCAGGATTAGCTGAAATAAATTCAGATTCTCTCTTTGCCGTCACTAAAAGGATGCAGAGCCAAGCAGAGATGTAATGGTCAGGCTTATTTCCTATTATCTCCCTATCTGGTCAAACAAGGACTGGGACAATTTTACCTAATACAAACAGTCAGTGGTGCATTTGAAATTCCCATTTAGAGAGATTTCAGACCATAAGTCCATTATGCTTCTATGAGACTCACGCTCTTAAATTAGTAAGGATTAAAAAAGAAAGCAGCTTGCTACCATATCCCAATTTAAGCTCTGAAGCACCATAATTTTTCTTTCAGGTTGTCTGCAAGTGAAGCATTTTCCTTACTTTTATTGAATTCTGCAGTTCACAATAACAGAGTAAAAGTTTTCTCTAACCTGAACTAATGAACCATAAATCATTTAAAGCATGCAAACGTAGTTCAGAAAAAAAGAAAAAATCAATTGTAACTCAGTGAGTTTCCAAAGTAGATTTTTTCTGCATGATGTTCTTCAGCTGTCCTTTCCACAAAACATGCTCATTTTCAAAAATTAAACAAAAGAAAAGAAAAAAAAGAGATAATTTTATTTCATCATGTAAAGTGTTAAGCAGCTGTCAGACCAAGGGAAAAAGCCCTAGAAAGAGGAGAAAAAAAAATTGTAATTATTCCCATTTGAAAATATTTCATAGATATTTTCTCTCACAAAAATATTTTCTCTTCTAACTTCCCCAAAGGCACTAATTAATATGGCTCCATTAAGCTTATTAAAAAATCTTAGTGATATTATAAAAAGAAATTAAAACCAGGACACCTGACAGTAAAATTATGACAAATTATGTTAATTTTGGTCTACTGTTCCTCTCCTCTACTGCAGGACAAGAGTGCTGAAAAACCACATTGACAATAGGACACCTAACATTAAATTGTGCAAAAAAAGTTAATTCCAATAAAACATTTCCCTCTTAAATTATGATCCATCCTCCAGCAATATTTTCTATTTCTTTAATTTGCAGCACACATCTAATTATAAGTATTAAAATTGGATATCCATACTCCTGTGGAAAGACGAGCCGTGGCCACAGGCTCACCACATGCTCAGGTATTATATGTGCCTTTATCTGTTGTAGTGTCTCCAGATTTTTAAACAAGATACTTCTTTCTATTCAAGAAGCTTGAACTTCCTCACACAGGCAAATGTTTTCCTCTAACCCAGTCTCCTTTTTTGAACTGACAAACTATTGTAATCTGCATTTGACAAATGCTCATTTAAGTTTGGGACCTTGGTAAAGAGTAAATAAAAGGGAGTTCATTTTCATAAGACAGGTTACCCTCAGAGACTTAGAGCTCCTGAAAGTAAAATCCAGAGCCAAGTACGTAAAGCTGATAACTGCTTTTTAAATTCTTGAAGGTAACCAGTTGTTTACAATATACACTAATGAGAAACATTTGGCAAGAAATTACATTTGTTTGGTTCAATGTGATTAACAGCTGAATGAACATAATGTAAAAATAATGGTTATATAAAAATAATGGATCTCACTTACCTAGTATTTTGATAGCACACAGTTTGTAGACCAAGGTAAGTTTTAGTCCTACTAGAGAGAAGTCAGTATTTTGTTTATGAAGTTACTAACCTTACCATCTGTATTACTAGAAAGGGAGAGTCTGCAGACTAGTCTGAAACTCTTCAACTAGTCAGACTGAGGACCTTCAAACCACATCTGGCAGCCCACCACAAATCTAAGAAAGTAACTTCCCTTTCAGTTTTAATTCATCTATTTTCCCAGATATGTAATTATGTAAACCGTATTACCTTGCTCAAGGCTTACTGTAGTATATAAACATCTAGTTTATATACATGGTGTTTTCTTCAGCGTAACAGTCATTCATGAGGAAATTGTATCCAATAAAACAGGCACTCTAAAAAAGTAAACCTTCAGGGACTAATGCTTAATGGACCATGTGAAAAGAGGAGTATACCCAAATTGATAGGGGAGATTCTGTTTAATTTATGAGTAATTTAGTTAATAAACACAAAGATATATATATGTATATACATATATCTCACAGACATTTTCATGTAACAAGGTCATCTCAAGAGCACATCTTTCTTGGTTTGTATTGGCAATTTTAAATTTAAGCTACTTTTAAACAAAAATCAAAGATCCTTTTCTAATCATGGAGAACCTGTAGACTGTGAAAAATGAATACAAGCTGTGGATTTAGGCCTATGCAAGTATGTTGTGTCTAAAACAATTACATTAAATACAGAGAGAGAATGGTAGTGTAACCATACCAGGCACTGCAGTGATCAGATTCCTTTCTGTTTTAAATAAACTTTTCCATAGTGCAATACAAGCAATAAGAAGCTGACTTTGCTCTGAAAATGCGCTGGTTATAAAGATAAGACATCTGCACTAAATGACACAACACTCATCTTTATAGCTTCAGAGGTCAGCGAGAGATAAGGCAGGGTTTAGAAAGAGATGCTACTGCTTTACAAAGCAATGATAACAACACATTCATAATGAGGTGTATCCTAACCATAAATTTTCTCACTGGAAGGTTGGAGATAACAAAGAAATAATCTTTTAGGAAGTTTCAACTACTCTGTGCTTTCCAGTTATTCATTCTGCACAGAACAGCCTTGCAACATAACCTCCTGGACATACAAGTACCAGCATTTTATGATCATTTATGTCAGCTTTCTATAATATCACAGCTAGTGCCATCTCTGAACTTGGCGCAGAAAAGTATTTTTCCAGAGCTTCCTCTTCCACCGCAAGCTGAATGGACTCAGCTCTGAAATGACATCTGCTTATAGAAGAGCTGTGCTCCTCAAGTGGGAGAAGCCTAATGAGTGTAAGCAAACCTCAGCAAACGCACACCATGGAGTAGGTGAAAGATAGCAATATGGTGCAAAAATTCAAATTTCATGCTCACAAGGGTAGTGCAGAGGACGCTACTGTTTCAATCAGCTTTGCAGTGGCCTCTGTCTATCTTTTGCACAAAAGCACAGAGATGCAAATAAATTTCAGTCTCCTTTCAATATCCTGATTGCCCCTGGTCTTCCTCTGTGGCTGTTGTGCTGCACCAATCCATTATCCCAGCTTCATTCTACCTGGGCCTGCTCAGGAAGTTCAGCAGCGTCGAGCAGTTAATAGTGCCTGCAAGGTGCTTGTAAGGCTTTATTTACTGAGACGCATTTTTCTGTTTCAGCATTAGATCCAGATCATTTAACCAACAAAAAATGCAACAGCCACCAGATGCTATGTTGCGCTAGTGACTAATTATCAAAAAACATGACAGACATGTAATTTCTGAGGGTATCGGGAAAGATTTCAAAAGTAGGATAAGCAAAGAGTGAGATTAAGAACTCATGAAATTGAGAAGAAATAATTGGTTTGCTTTTTGAAGGAATGTTATAACCTGTACCTAAAGGCAGAGCGTCAAATGCCAGCATTGCTGGGGCTGGAAGACACCCCTGAAGTTTGTCTAGTCCAAACCTGCTGCTCAGAGCAGGGTCAGCTGCAGTTGCTCAGGACCGTGCCCAGTTGGGTTTTGAATATCTTGAAAGATGGAGACTCTACAATCTCTCTGGGCAGCCTGTGCCAGTGTTTAATCACCCTCATGGTAAAGTTTTCCTAATGTTTACATGGAAATTTCTGTATTTCAGTCTGTGCCCATTGCCTCTTGTTCTGTCACTGGGCACCACTGAGAAGAGTCTCACTCAGTCTTCTTTACTCCTCCCATCAGGTATTGATACACATTGATAAGATCTGTCTGAACCTTCCTTTCTTCAGGCTGAACAGTCCCAGCTCTCTCAGCCTCTCCTTGTATGTCAGATTCTCCAAGCCCTCCATTACTGTCATGGCTGGACTTGGTCCAGCATGTCCATGTCTCTCATACTGTCCAGAACCAGACACGGCACTCCAAATGTGTCTCATCAGTGCTGAGTAGAGGGAAAGGATCATCTCCCTTGACCTGCTGGCAGCACTCTGCCTAATGCAGCACAGGATGCCACTAGCCTTCTTTGCTGCAAGGGTACTGTGACGGCTCATGGTCAACTCAGTGTCCGCCAGGATCCCCAAATTCTTCTCTGCAAAGCTGCTTTCAAGCCTGTCAACTCCCAGCCTCTACTGGTACACAGGGTTATTCTTCCCCAGGTGGAAAACTTGATGTTTCCAGAGGCAAAGTGAGTTTAAAAGGCTCCTATCACCTTTATCTTATCTTCAGCATACCAATCTCCCTATTACAACAAGTGAGGAGGTGACCCACACACATTTCACTTGGTAGTGTTTTGCTAAAACTTAAGTCAAGATCTGGAGACGTGCACTGTTTTTAGCAGAACTGTAAAAAGATGCTTTGCATCCTGCAGTTTTAAAAGAAAAATAAGGAAGTAGCTAAAAAAGAAACCTTTCTTTGTCTATATTCCTTTTTCTATTAGGAAAGAAAATTCTTCGTAGTTTCTTGCATCCTCTAAACTAAAATGCACTTTTGAAGTTTATACTATGTAGTCTATGTGGAAAGAGTTTAATGATTTAAGAAATAGGGAACCAAGACAGAAAAAAAATCAGTGCTTGCTACAGCCGTGACCTGAACAGAGATGGTTAGCATTCACTGTCCTTGAAAATCAGCCATACATTTGTTTCTGTGACATTCCCCAACATATCACTAGTGTAACGATTCATTCTCATTCAGCATTACACTGCACACAATCAGGAGAGTTTTAAGTGTTGGGACAGTTAAGTCCCAGACCCTGCAATTCTATGAACTACTGCCATATTCCAAGCTGTACACATTCTTGTGGGTTCTCCTGATTATTTACTCACTTGCATTTGACACTGAAACACAAGACTTTCAGGTGAGATTGCTCTTGATGCCGGAAAGAAGAGTCCTTGGTGCAGCAGGACAGCCTCCCCTCCATGGTAGCACTGACCAGCGTTTGGACCTCCCTTCCCAGACAGGCAGAGCAGCTACAGGAAATTTCTCCAGCACTAAGACCTGCCACCATCTTTGCTTCATACTCCTATATTGGATATTAAAAATTCTCCTTTGCCTAGCATGGAATACCCTATCTCATTCTTCTCCTGCCATTGATTCTTCAGCTGATGAAATAAATGGTGGTAGATCCACAGGACAGTATGATTTAAAAAGTATGTTTTGGGGCCAATTATGACTTTCAGAGTGACAATTTTAGGCTGTATTCAGACTCAGGTAAGCTCTGCTGCCTCAGTTATGTTGAGATCATGCTTGTAGGTTTGCCTAAGAACTGTGAAGATAAGAAGAGGTTTTGTTCTCTGGTTTTTTTTTTTTAACGTAAGCTTGAGTTGTGACAGTCACATAATGTCAAAACATAAGAGTACTGGCTGCCTGCTCCAATTCAATAAGTTAATTACTCTTCCTGTTTTTTCTCCTAGAAATTTCCCCATTAACTTGCCAAGCCTTCACATCCTGGACATCATGCTTCCAGCTCTCCGTTTTGGATCTTTACCTTCCTCATTGTCAGACCTTGAACTTGCAAATCTTCTAAACGTTAAACATGTGCTTAAGCTTTATTCTTAGTAAGGAACTTGTATTGAAATGTGCTCTTTAAGCATAGTAAGTAAAGATAAATTCAGTGAAAAATTCTTGGCAGTCAGCAGCCAATATTTAGCAGCTTTGGTGTCAGATACCGCTAAGAAGTAACCATCTCCTGGGGTTTTCAGCAGGCGTTGAAGATAATCTGAATTCCTCCCAGGAGATGCTCAGAAACGTCATGAGACTCCTTCTTAATAATGAGGATTAGATGGGACACTGGTTGCAACATCATACTTACTGTCACCCTATCAGACACTTAGAGACACAGGGGTACAATGTACCCACATACCAACTATTAGTAGGTCTTTGAAACTAGCATTGATCTCGTGCTGTTGGCCTCATTCTTCTGAGATTATTTCAGATGGATAAATTTATTGCTGAACACACAATTTAACCTGAAAAATTTTCTAAGGGGTCTAAAAAAAGAATAAGTCTTTTCAAGATTTGGAAAATTCTTGGCAAAAAAAAGGTATTTGTACTTAATATATTGTATTACACAGTCTGTGGGTGAACCCAGGTGCTTTGCCATGCTCTAAGGTTGTTGCAGCATTATGCCACAGTCCCCCTGCTTTATAAACTCATACGCTGCAAATCCCAAGGACCTCTGTGTCATTCACTGCTGTTACTGTCCAAATGTTGCAGCTGCTAAGTGAAATAGAGGAGTCAGAGAAGATCACAGGGTCTTTGTCTTTTTCTATCATTTCAGTTTTATATAACCCAGATCGTAGCTCAAGCTTATGTTAAGGCAAAATTCACCTTTTCCTTCTTTGCCTCACAATGGTTCCAGCAGCAATATTACATAGCGATTCTGATTGTTTCATAAATGCATAGGAACTAATTTCAAAGTTGATCCTTTGGGCTTATCATCCCTGGAGTTCTCTCTGTGAAAGTCATTTATCCTTTATAAGGTTTCTTGTTTATTGCCTGACAAAGAACCTAGTCCTGCTGACACAGCCAATAATTTATAGCAGCTAGAATACCTCGGCAGAAGCTTTCCTCACCTTTATTCCCCACAATGGAGATTCATTCAGTGATGGGTTACTATATAAACACTGAACTGAAGGCAATACAGAAATGTTTACTTCACTTCTATCCTCTCCCTCTGCTGCTACAGCATCAGAGTCACTCCTCTCTTCACCTGTACTTAACACATTTACAATGCTCTACACCTCCACAAAGGTGCAGAAATGTTAAATAAATCATACTGCAACTTCTGCAAGAAAGGAGTGCGTTTGAGACACTGCCAGAAATTTTCAGGTGACATTTTCCACAGAAATTCAGATCTACTAAAAATTAAGTCTACTATTAATTTTCTAAGAAAAGTGTATCCAAAATACACTTTACAAAAATCCCACAAATTCCCACTTTTACTTCATGTTCTAGAAGAACAATTTTATTTTTATTTGAAATAATTTTTGTTTAAAAGATTCAAATACATTTTAGATGCTGTATTCCCTAAAAAAAAATAAAATTAAAGAAAATAATAAAAAAAAAAAGACAAAAAAACTACTTCACAACTGTTATAGTTTGATTTTTCCAGGTCTGAAAATTTTTTATACTTCTAGAGCATGGAAATGGTTTTTAAAAAAAAAAATTAACTTTGATTTGCTTTGGAAATGGTTTTAAAATATCAAAAAATCCTTGTCATAAGGGAAACATTTCTCATAAAATACTCATATATTATTTCACTCTGCAGATAGGGAACAGACATAAATGAAATGATTTTACAGTGTCACAGACAAATTTGGTGGCATACCCTCCAGTAAAGCTCCAGGTTAAGGACTCTTCAAGGTTTAAGACTTTAAATCTAGACTGCAGAGTCTGGGTGATTTGACAGGACTCTGAATTAAAACCACTTGTGAATGCAAGGATCACAGCCTTGGTATTCCAAATAAAGGTTTAAAATTAGGGGTTTGTTACCTCCCCTGTTTTCAAGAAAGGAAACTGTGCCTTGGACTTTCCTCTATTCTAAGGTACTTGAGCAAATAGAAGGAGGGAAAAGAAAGAAAATTGGGGTACCTGTATGGCAGGCTGCCGTTCTTAAAATGCACAGAGCACAAAAACCATTATTGCAGAACAGCGAACACAGAGCAGCTTGGGAAATCACACAGAAGACTTCTCCTGAATATCTCCATTCACAATTGCTTTTGAAAGGTTAATCAGGTATTATGTGATGTACCAAAACAAGTCAATTTCACAGTTATACAAAAACAGAGACAGTGATAAATGTAGTTTAAATAAAGTCATGTATTAAATCAACTTGTTCAATGAGAAGACTGCACTGAATAGTTTCAAAGACGAGATTTTGCCAGAGACAAAACTTGCATATCCATTTTTGCATACACCTGGAATGACTGAGGTTCCTGTATTTTGTTGTTCTCTGCCATTTAAAATCATGTACAGTTCATTACAGAATTGAGTTATACAGGATATTATAAATACTAAATATATAAAATAACATGCATATTGTGCTAAATGACCACGCTCTAATCTCTCTTAAAGTGAAACAGAGTTTATGTTTTGGTTTAACTGTGTTGTAAATTCTTTTCCTATAACTACCCACTGGAGTCATATTTCCTATAGACATTTATAAAGCAAAAGGAATGTGTACCAGCTCAAATTGAGATGAATGATATTTATGACACTATCTGTACATAATATATATTTGCAATATAAAAATAATCAAACTAATGCTGCTATAAAGGGGATAATATTCAGCTAGAGCATTGGGATCTCAGGAAGACTAAGGCAAGACTTCATATATGCTTTAAAGGGGAGCAAGTATATTTAAGATCATGCCAGGAGGTGCTGTTTACCATACCAGACAGAGCTCCCTGTCAGAGGCAGGGACTTATAAGGATGCAAACAATGGTCATAGGGCAAATTTTGCCCTTCAGTTCCCCTTCAGGACCCACTGATGACACGAGGCATTCCGCTGGGACTGCGGATGCACCTACCAAATCACACCTGGGTGCTGATATGTACAAATATTGAGCCCATTGTTTCAAGTGTTAAGAGGACAAGAGGACAAGCATAAATTTTCAGACCAAAACTGATTTCAGTATTTAAATAACTTAGGTGATTAAAACCTTAGTTAAAACTGGGATGCTAATTTATTCATCGTTATGAGGTCTCATACAAAATAAAATATTGAGGATTACCTTAGATGAAGAATAGATCCCATTGATTTAAAAGTTTAAAGAGACACACAGATTTTAAGTCTTAAAGCAGATAGTAAAAATTAATGAATACTGGTAGAATTAGTAGCCTCCGTTTCCCTTCAAAGACTATCAACTTCATGTCACCTTACAGCTGCCTTGAGAAGATAAAGGTGTTGATATATGAGAAGCACATGGGTACTTTAATGAAGCACAGCACTGAAAAGGCCATGAGGAAATAAAAAAGTCTGAATTTACAAAGAGAATTAGAAGATCAGTAAATAAGTCATGGTGATACGCATTGAATAATGAGAATAAAAGGAAACACTGAATAGCTACTCATTTAGTGAGACACATTCATCCAGTGCACTGAATGAGGTAGGAGCCCCATGGAGAAAACAGTATGCGATCAGGTAATTAAAGACTGTATCATAATGCATGCACACAAGGGAGCCAAATTAAACTTGCACAGAGCTATCAGCGTAGCGTTTCCTAACTTTTCCACATTTGACTTTGTAACCTTAACATCCTTTTAACACAGCAATTTTTGTTTTGGTTCTTTTTACGTAGTCATTGGTATACATTAACCATGAAAAACTTATTTTGCTCTTAATGATCTGACATTCAGGTAGCTTAGCTATAGCTTTCCAAACACTGTGGAAATGTGGTTAGATAACGCAGACAATCAGCTATAGACTTGGTAAAAAGAAATTAAAGACCTCATCTTAAAACTGTGAAAACATACATTAAAGCAGTGACTCACATAAAACCATACACATGCATGCACAAAAATGATACCCCTTTTCCAACAAGTTCTTATGTAGCTTGATTTTCTAAGGGAATGTGATTTCTCTGATTGTGATGTATGGTCATCTGTGACTGTGATGTCTGTCTGTTCACCAATCCTTCCCCTTCCAAATAATTCTGAATCTATTTTTTAATTACAGAGCATATATGGAAAAAAATAAAGGTGTCAAAGATAACTAATTTTTACAGATTTCATGAAAATCGATGGCTGAGTAGAGATAAGACTCTAAATTAATGACCTGAATAAATTTCACCCAAAGTAAAAGCAAGCAGAACTTGGCCATTATGAACTTTGCTTTTCAGCATAAATTATGGGAATCTATGTTGTGCTTTGTGAACAGGAATTCAACAATAAAAATGAAGTTATAGAATTTTTCTTAGTAAGCCTTCTGTGTCCCTCACTGTTATCTCAGTTGTTCATGGATTCATTCAAAACCTGAAAGAATCAGATGGCCAGGCATGGACTGCCCACAGAGTCATCCTCACCAAGCGCTACAGGGCACGCAAAGGATGCTGATGTGAAAGGCAACCTTACAACCATGCTTGTCCATTGCCTACGTACTTGGAACAAGGATCCTGCACAGACATGGTATGATGGTATGAAGGGCTGGGAGGATTATATTCATGACTAGCAAGCCATAGAAAAGTCTTTACTCTTAGTTTGGTCTGAGATCATGACTACAGTCCATGGACTGGAAAACTTAGATGTGAAGTCTGAGGAAGAGATTTCACCTCCTCATGGCATTTCAGCACATCCACTGTTTGCCATTTATTTTTCTGCATGTTGTCTAAGACACTTCCATCCCCTTTCCTTCCATTTCCTCCTGCATTTGCTACCTTTTTTGTAACCCCTCCCTATTCTTCTCCACAGACATAAGATAGTTTTCATATTTACTCCCTGGGCTTACTTACAACCTCTGAGCTAGTAAGTTGATTCACATCTTCAAGCCTCACCTTAGAGGGCTCTGTTTCTCTCTTAAATTTAAAATAGCTTCCCACTGAAAAGAGGTTTTTTAATAACTTGTGCAAAGGAAGTTTGCACTTTAGAAACTGCCTGGCATTGTGCTGTGCATAAAGATAGAAGTTATGATTGCAAGTAACAGAGGAAGTAGTTAGACTAACCTCAATCCACTGACCCATTTTTAAAGATGTGATTTTTTTTTAATCAAATCTAACACAGTTCTGATATAAATGAGACTTACACAATTGAGTTATGTGGTCCAGTTCTGAATCACTCTCAGCTACATAAGACAGGGTTTGAAGTCTTAAAGATAATATATCCTGACAAGTTTTATGTAAAGTGAAGCCGAGTGACAGGAGAGGGTCAAATTAGCACCCTATTTGAGGTAAAGCCACACCATGGGGTTGGTGAGGTCAGGCTCAGAGAGCTTGTGCATCCCAGCCAGCCAACGAGGAATGGAACTGCCTTTCTGCAAGTGGTGGCCAAGGTGTTGTATTGGGTTTGTGTGGCAGAGTTCTGGTAGCGTGGGAGGGGGCTGCAGGGGTGGCTCCTGTGAGAAGTTGCTAGAAGCTTCCCCGGCTCCAAGTCGGACCCACTGCTGGCCAAGGCCGAGCCCATCAGCAACAGTGGTAGTGTCTCTGGGACAACAGATTTAAGAAGGGAAACCTGCAGTGGGGGAGGACATTGGAATGTCAGAGAAACCCCTGTGCAGACACCAAGGTCAGTAAAGAAGGATAGGGAGGAGGTGTGCCGGAGGAAGGGATGCCCCTGCAGCCTGTGGTGAGACGGCAGGCTGTCCCCCTGCAGCCCATGGAGGTGAGCAGGGGAGCAGATGCCCACCTGCAGCCAAGGGAGGGCCCCACGCCAGAGCAGGGGGATGCCCCCGAAGATGGCCATAACTCCATGGGAAAGCCTGCACTGGAGCAGTCTGTGTCTGAAGGACCGCGGCCTGCTGAAAGAACCCATGCTGGAGAAGTTCGTGAAGAACTGCAGCCTGTGGGAAGGACCCATGTTGGAGAAGTTCACGCAGGACTGTCTACCATCTGAGGGACCCCACGCTGGAGCAGTTCATGAAGGACTGCAGCGCATGGGAAGGACTCACGCTGGAGAAGTTAATGAAGGACTGTCTCCCATGGGAGGGACCCCACTCTGGAGCAGGGGAAGAGTGAGGAGTCCTGCCCCTGAGGAAGAAGGAGCATCAGAGACAACGTGTGATGAACTGACCGCAACTCCCATTGCCCGTCCCCCTGCGCCACTGGCAGGGAAGAGGTAGGGAAAACTGGGAGTGGAATTGAGCCTGGGAAGAAGGGAGGGGTGGGGGGAAGATGTTTTAAGATTTGTGGTTTTTTCTCATTACCTTGTTTTGATTTGGTTGGTAGTAAATTTAAATGATTTTGTTCTTTCCCTAAGTTGAGTCTGGTTTTTGCCCATAACCATAACTGGTGAGTGATCTCTCCCTGTACTTGTCTCAGCACACGAGCTTTTCTTTATATTTTCTCTGCCCCATCCCACCAGGGGGAAGGAGTGAGCAAGCAGCTGCGTGGTGCTTTGTTGCTGGCTGGGCTTAAACCACGACAGGGGTATAGATAAATAAGGAGTGTTAGATATCTATATATACAGAACTTGGTGGGAGTTCACAGAGGACCTTGGGACAGTACAGAAGAAGAAAGAAAGATGTAATAGGTTCTAGAAGCCATAAAAGAGTATCATGAGGAGCTCATAACAGAAGAGTTCATGGAAGGGAGGTTCATTCCCACTGGAGATGAAAAATAAGATGAGAGATAGGGACCAGTTATTACAAATAAACATTCAGTCTATGTATAGAAAAGTTAACAGTGAACTGATCAAGGCTTGGTAATGTATCCATTAATCTTTCATATCAGTCTTAATAATTTGGATAAAAGGGAGAAAATAAGAGGCAGCAGAAATTGCAGATGTTTTCTGCTGACCTCCCTTTACCCAATGACTTTGGATTAAGATCTGTGGAAGAAAAAGTTCAATTTATTCAGAATTTCTTTTCCTCTACTGAATTTCAGGATTGAAGTTTAGTATTTTTGACAGATAATATAAGAGTGGTGAATATCTGAAAGGACAAATGACAAAAATGTGTGTGTAGCTCAGCAGCCCGAACTGCTTTTGCAAATTCATAAGCCATCATCTTATGGCACTCCATGTAGAAAGACTGTATAGTTTGCAACTACAAAATATTGAGTTAAATCAATGAAATATTTTATTTGGAAAAACAGTATCATAAATTTAATCTTCAGACACTCTTTGGTGGTTTTTTCTTGATAGAGAATGGCAGACCACAGAATAGGAATGTATATTTTATCATTAAAAAATATAAGGAAGATATTAGCAACCATATCTAGGAACCTACCCCTCAGATGAGCTCAGCTGCAGTCAAAGTGCAGACTATATGGATCAGTTGTTTTCTGTTGAGGCAATTCTATTTTACCTTGTCGTGGTTTCAGGTCAGCTCAGTCGGTAACAAAGCACCACGAAGCCGCTCACTCACCCCCCACCCCCTCGCCTGGCCACGGTGGGATGAGGAGAAAAAAACAAAGGCAGGCTTGTGGGTCGAGACAAGGACTGGGAGGGATCACTCCCCACTTATGGTCACGGGCAAAAGACAGGCTCAACTTGGGGAAGAAACAAAATCAATTTAATTTACTACAAATCAAAACAGAAAACAAAACACAAGGGTATTAGGAAGGGAAACCAAACATCAGAACAAACCTCCCCCCACCCCTCCCGCCTTCCCGGCTCAGTTCGCTCCCGATGCTGTCTACCTCCTCCCCCCGGCGGCGCAGGGGAATCGGGGATGGGGGTTGACTCAGCTCGCCACACATCGTCGTTGCCGCTTCTTTCCTCAGGGGGAAGATTCCTCTCTCGTTCCCTGCTCCAACGTGGTTCCTTTCCGCGGGCTGCAGTTCCTCACAAACTTCCCTGGCGCGGGTCCTTTCCGCGGGCTTCAGTTCTTCCCGAACTTCCCTGGCGCGGGTCCTTTCCGCGGGCTGCTCTCCCGTCTCACACTGCTTCAGCGCGGTTTTTACCATGGGGTTACGGCCACCTTCGGGAGCTTCCGCTCCACCGTTCACCCCCCTGGGCTGCAGGGCCATCAGCCTCCTCAGGCTCCTCCTCCTCCCCCTCCACTTCCATGATTCCAGTGTCGGCAGCGATGTTCCTCTCAGGTTTCCCCCCCCCACTACCGGTTCCCCTTCTTAAATATGTTTCCCAGAGGCGCTACCACCGTCACTCCCCGCCTAGAGGCGGGTCCGACATTTTGGCGCGCGGGTCCGACATTTTGGGGCAGCGAATTCTTCCAGCAACTTCTTAAAGGGGCCACCTCTGCAGCCCCCCTCCCCTGCCACCGAGGAAAACCGCGCCACACAAACCCATAACATACCTGTATAAAAGTAACTATACCCTATGGTGCAAGGTAAAATATACTGCGAGTCAGAACAATAGGCATAAGAAACAGATTTCTACCTGATAAGTTACTGACAGTTTTTAAAAAATGGCAGTAAAGCTCATTTTGGTCTATATGTGTGTCTTATAAGTAGAATTATCTAAACAGGTAACATTAAGAACTTAATTTAAATAGTTTATTGGAAAAAATATTTCCTAGAAGAAAATCTTGTGCCAGTTAACCAAGTCAGAATTTTAATACTTTAGTGAATTATAAAAGTATACACATGGTTTAAGGATAAACAGTTTGCTAGCTATTAGTACGTCTTAAAAGACAGAATAATCCTTGTGAATGGCTTCTGGAACCACATTCTCTGACAATCAAAGGTAGAGCAAATGTTTTAAGAGTCACATAATCTCCATCTTAAATATTTTTCTCACAGTCTTGCACATTTTTTCATGCTTGTATTATTTTGAATGTCATTTCTGTATTTAAAGTTTTATGCAGACAGATCTGTATTTGTGCATATAGCCTGTAATTCACCAGACTCAGCCATAAATTTACCTGAGTTCAGTGACATGCCTAAGTGAGCATGTTCCTAGATATCTCATTGCACCCAGTCCCCCCCCCTCATCCTCCTCCATAATTTCCTCTCCACACCACTACTACTACTCACTTGGGTGGAACCTGATCAAACTTTACCGGGATAAAATATACAGAATGAAGAGCACACACAAAAAGCCAAAACCCACATTAATCCTTGCAACTCCAACTTCCAACAAAATACCACAATAATTTTAAGACCTAAAAAATAAAATTAAAAAATTAGAAACTCTTCAGGAACCTGATAAATAGACATCATCTGTCTTGAAATAATTTTTCAAGAATATCTCTGTTATTCACCAAGTGCAACTCCAATAGTTAATTTTCTGCTATGTCCATTATAGTTTTTAACTGAAAACTCTTTGTTAGTTCTGAAACAAGTTTTATAAGCACTGCTGAACTTAATTCTTTGCTTTGAGCAAAGATGATTAAAATACCATTTCTGTGTACTTTGTAGAATATGAAGTAGTTTTTAATGGTGTAGCTGATGGGATATCATGACAAGATCTTGAAATAATTCCTTCTGCTACTAGTTTAATTTAAAGTCCCTGCAGTCAGGTAAGACATTAACAAGTTCTGGATCTTGCCTCAGATGTGCAAAAAGCTTTGATTGTAAAATAATACTATATGCATATTTGCTGACAAAAAAGAAATGAACATTTGGACCTGTTTGCTGGAGACAGTATGTGCCCAATCCAAAAATGTTAATAACAGGAAAGAATGCAGTGAGCTTTAATTCAGAATCTGTTAAGTTTTATATCACTAAGCTATATGGACACCAAAATTAAAATGAATATACAAATAGAAAAAATGCATTAGATAAAATGGATAATTATTATATAAAATTAAATTGAAATGTTACAGAAACAAAATGTGAATGAAACATTGTATTAAGATTATTGAAATAAAATCCTCAGCCCTCTACATAATAGAATTAGTGACTAAAAATTATGTATCGTAACTTGTTCTATTTTTAATTTAGTCTATATGCCATAAACATATGTGCTTCAAATGAGAAAGGATTATCTGTTAACTCCTTATTGGGAAAGAAAAAGAAAATAAAGACAGGAAAAATAATGAAAAGAAAGAAAAAAAACATAGCAAAATATTAGGCTAAATATAAGCTAAGATAAAAGAGAACCAAGTGTTGAATAATAAATGCTGATCTCATTATATATCAAAAAGGACAAATCACCACAGATTCTAGCTGAGTGAAATGATTAATAACACAAATTCAAATCACAGATACTTTGACTGAATATGAATATGTCAAATTGTCTGGAGATGAGATGTTACAAATACAGAAATGTGTGCCCTTGTGGCAGAGAGAAACTAGAGACAAGCACTTCGTTCATAGTAACACAGAACATCTTGTTATCGTTAATTCACTGTCATTGTCCTTGTTCCCTTACTAGGGGCATGATTAGAGGAAATAAGATAGAGATGAGGATACATGGGGTTTGAGCCAGAATTAGGCAGTACTGTAAAAAAGAAAAAAGCTGTCTTCAGCTCATCCCATTTGATCTCATAATTAGGTACTCTACTGTTCTTCGTCTGCCAGAAGTCAGACAAAAGTTTTCATAGAGTTCAGGCGATGGATGGCATGAGCAAACCCCAGAGGACGGGTGTGCACCCCTCCAGATCTCCTCCATCTCCTCTCAACACATGGTCAGGTGCAGACAGAAGGGTGTCACCATCTCCAGCACATAAATGAGGTGAATAAAGACATCCACAATAAAGGAATCCTACTGCTGAGGAGTCGAGCAGACTAATTTTTTTTTTTACATTTCTATCGATAATTCCCACTGTGGCATAAAGATTAACAAACTCTTGGGATAATAGGAATATGCTTTGATGTCTAAAACAGTGGGCTGTCCTGTTTGACGGTGAAATAGCTTGCCATTATGGAGAAGGGAGACTGGTGGAACAGAAATCTATGAGAACAAACAAGTAAGAGGCACAAAAATAGGTGTATCAGCTAATACCATTGGGAAGAAGACAAAGAGGGAAGATAAAAGCCTGAAGTGTCCAAGCCCTATTAAGAAGTTGCAGTAATATTTCCCACCCACTAGTCCTAATACACTTTACAAATCATTACCTAATATAACAGAAATCATCAGTAAGTAATAAATCTTCATAATACAGTATCAGACAAAAAGCTTGAGTCTTAATTATTACATACACCATCATTACGATTTGCCATGAGGATTCAGATGTTCTATATGTGAACCTCTACCAGAGTCACCCATAGTGCAATACATTTTCATAACGTGCATATATTTATCTGGCTTTGCCCCTTTAGCAAACCCAGGATGCAGATGCATATTCTCTATCTACAACCAGATGAGGAAAGCAATGAGTTACCAGACTGGAAAGGTTATTTTCTTATTTTTTGAGGAAGGTTAACTCTCGATTCAACAGCCTTCTCATTTACATAAGTACAGTAGCTGTCAGTTCATTAGCAGGTTATTAACAGCACGGGGGTGGGAAGGGGGACTGTAAAAATCTCAGTGAAACACATGAGGCTTAGCTTCTGGTTGCAGATTTATGTTAAAACTTGACACCACCCAAAGTCACAGGTCAAAAATTATGCTGATGAGGAGTCAGAGTTCATCTACCTTACACTTAGAATAGGCTCACATGAATTAGTACAATTAAATCAATGCAGATTTATTTTATAACTAAAGTTTACAGAATATGCTTCTAAAGTAAAGTAAAATCCCTCAGAACATCCTATTTTAACACAGCATATATGACATTGTGTCTCTTCAGGGGCATGTGAACTAACATCAGTGATTTAAAGCATCATGTTTGCAACAAAGTGAGCTAATGCTTCCTGTACTAAATCTGAGGTCAGCAAAAGCATTCCCTTTAGCCATCAGGTGTTATAATCAACCACAAACCTGCGGTTCAGGCATTGCCATCCAGCTTGCCTTGTCAAACTGACAAGTAGGAGCCATAGTAGTATTAGAAATTACTGTAGCAGTCTGATGATGGGGCTGAAAAATCTTATGCTAAAATTGCAAAAGTGATGTGAAACTCAATTAGGATGTCTCTTGGCTCATCTTGCTTCAAACTGAACAAATTTGTTGCAATCTACTTTTTCAAATGCCAGTGCTACTGGCAAAGCCCAGCAGTTGTCCAACACCCACCTACCTGGATAGGAAACTTTTTCAGTGGTTTTCAGTCAGGATTTTGATGGGCTTCAGAAGATAAAACAGATATTCAGGTCATTTTTCAAAATGGACCTCAACTCTTAAAAATGAAGAGCATGTTATTTTGGCTTAAATATAAGAACACAGAACCCCTTGATCAGTTGGGCTGCTACATTATACTGAGTTGCCAGTGAGTGAGCTTCCAGCAGGCTTTTTTCTAATGATATTTACAGAAACTATCTAAAGCAGAGAGTGCTCTGTCAGGATGATACCAACAATGCACAGGGCATATACGTGCCTTATTACTTATTGCTCAAAATGAACCCAGGAATGATGAAAGGAAGCCCCAACTTTAGGACTCTATCATCTGGGGCACATGAACTCCGATGTACTTTATTTGAAATCCAACTGCTGTTGTCATTTAAAATTTATAAATACTATTTGCTTAATACTATTTGCTTTTGTGATCATGTTAATGTTGTGTAAAACAGTGACAGTTACAATTAGCACACTTTCCTTTTCTGTGAAAGAACATTATTCTACAAGGTCTTTATATCATGGCCCTCAAGGCAGTTTCTTATCAGTCAATTCCACTAACAAATGTGTCAGAAATGGAAACTATTCACTGTAGACGGGTTTGGAGAGAATTCAATCCTGCATTTTTTCTTTGACAGGTGTCTACCTGAGTATAGTAGCACTGAATAGAACCAGAACAAGAAGGTCATATGATGATAAACAAGCTCTCCTCAAAAAGGCAGACACTATAGCCCAGGTATAATTACTCTCCTTCCAGACAATTTACAAACTACTGTAGAGTCAGCTGGCAATTACTAAGAGCTTTCTGAATAAATGGAGTTGACAGCACATGATTTCACTAAATAACTGCGATATTTAGATAAATAAAGGGCGGTAAGCATCAAAGGAGAGTAATGACACAAAAAAGGAACGGACAAAAATACTCAGGGCCATCCTACACACACATGCCAAAGGTTTACTTTAGTCTTCTTTTTCATGTTCATGATGCCAAGTGACATAAGCCCCGCTGTCCCCAACACCACCTGTATTATTGCAAGACTAAGTCCTAATACCCTGCTTCTTTACACGTCTCCTGAGTCCTGTAAAATACTTATATTTCATGATGTGAGCAATTCCCTGTGCCCCCATGTCTCAGGTTCTTACCTCTGGCAAGTCCTCTCACACTTCTCTGGCTTACAGTATTTCCCTTTGAAAAGGTGAAGGACCATGAGATGGGCCTGCCTCCAGCTCCAGCGAGGCTGGCCTTGGGGCAGCTGCAGGCTCTCCAGAAGTGGTTTGATGTCTGTATCAGCACTCCTCCTTATGGTGTTCCATGGAGATGTTCCCCTTGAATTCATGTAAAATGTGCTTGGAAATATCAATTGGAGTTGATAGGAAGAGTGAACGAGAAGGGGAAAGATCCATGAGTGGTATGAAGTCCCCTGTAGAGACTCACAGAGTTGCCTCCAGATTTCACTATAACATTTGTAAAAACAACACAGATGGTCCCTACTGGGCCAGTCACCTGGAGCTGCTGTGCAGTGAGAAAGGGCCATGCAGTTGGGATGCCTCGTTGCTGTCACCCTGGGCAGGGGATCAGCCCCCTCCTTTCACATTGGGTTATGTGACAAGACACACCTTTATTACACACGGCTCACAGGGAAGCAGGGCACACAGAGACAGACACAAGAAATGCTGGGGGCAGGAACACTGTTCAGCACCAGATTCTTTGGATGGACAGGTTAATAAGCTACAACTGAGACCCAGGGAGGAGAAGCTGCAGAGCAGCCATGGTGCCATGCTGGCAAGAGCAACAAGAGCTTCAGCTGGGAGGCAAGAGATGGCAGCTAATGAGGGGATGAAAGACCCCTTAGTTCTTGTGATAAATGAAAGCCTGTCTTTGTCTCTTGCCACTTCTCATTCCACTCGCAATGTTGGCTTCAATATCTCTTCATGTGTGTCTGTTTCTATGGTTACTCTGCAATCATACATGCACAGTGCTCCTCCAAAAAGGTGAAGAGATCCACAATGTTCATCTTGCTCCAGTTGTGGAAAGGGTATTTGGTGGGTGTTGCTCATATATACTTTTCTACAGATGTAGGGCAGCTGGCATCTAACAATATTTACACCAAGCCAGACCAAAGGTCCATCCAGGCCAGCATCAATTCTGTCAATGGTAAACAGCTGGTGCCCAGGAAGTTGTGTAGGAACATGGCAAGACTGTTGTAGCAAATCCCCAGAGTACTTTCAGCCTCCAGGAAACTGTTGTTCAGGGATCTCATGGGCCAGGGTCAGTACGCTGGGTGGATTTCTCTTCTGTGGATTTCTCCACTTGCTTTTTGAGCAAAACTTTCAGCATCTCCAGGCTCCTGTGGCAAGGAGTATGGCTTGTCTATGTATTGTGTGAAAGACCAACTCCTCCTGTTGGACCTGAATGATAAAAAATCAAAGCTGTTTGTACTGGCTTAATGCCACAAGCCATATGCTTACTAAAATCTGGTGCTCTAGCACTGATTGGGAATATGGTGTTACTCCATCAAAACAGATTTGAGTTCTGTCAGTGCATGTGAAGCGTCTATGCAGACAGGCTGAGAAAGCTGGGGTTGTTCAGCCTGTAGAAGAGAAGGCTCCAGGGAGACCTTACAGCAGCCTTCCAGTACCTAAAGGAGGCCTACAGGAAAGCCAGAGAGGGACTTCTACAAGGGTGCATAGTGATAGGAAGAGGGGTAATGGCTTTAAACTGAAAAAGGGTAGATTTAGATTAGATGTAAGGAAGAAGTTCTTCACTGTGAGGGTGGAGAGGCACTGGAACAGGTTTCCCAGAGAGGTTGTGGATGCCCCATCCCTGGAAGTGTTCAAGGCCAGGCTGGATGGGGCTTTGAGCAACCTGGTCTAGTGGAAGGTGTCCCTGCCCATGGCAGGGGGGTTGGAACTAGATGATCTTTAAGGTCCCTTCCAACCCAAACCATTCTATGATTCTATGATAGTCTTTATACATGTGGATGCCTGAAAACATTTTATCAACAGAACTCAAGTTCTACAAAAGACAACTGAAGACCAGGCTTAATAAATGAGATAATCAGAAATAGAGCTTAACTAACATTTTCAGAAACATTCTTTGTATGCAAGTCTGTAACAAAATTATGAAGAGATTGCAGATGCCTAGATCTCCTCCTGTGTTTTCAATGTTAGAAATATTTTCCCTTGTTGGCAAGGAGCAACTTGGTTCAAGTCCTGTGTCAGTTCAGCAGCTTGTGCTTGAAACACTCCCACCTCAGAATTCATCTTCAATGCTCAGCTTTCTCTGTGTTGGGGCAGAGCACCCTAAAATTCTTTTTTTTCTTTTTTTTCTCCAACAAAATATATTTGGAAAGCCAGAAACCTCTTATGAGGTGAATTCCTTTCCCCTGCTCACCCCTACCCAGCCCTTGTTATTTCAATATCTCCCAGCTGCACTACTAATAATATTATATTTGGAAATAGGTCTAGTAATGGCTTTAGTAAATCAAAGTAGAAGACTGGCTGAGCAACCTTCATCTGCACATTTTAATAATTCATATTTCATTCAAGTCCTACAGACTTGTCTCTTTCCTGGATGTTTTCTAGAATAATCAGTGCCCTACTACATGTAGGGCATCATGCTTAGTTACAACAGCATACAGTTGTATAGATTCCAGCATAGAGAGAGATGTGCTGGCTGCATTAGGAACATATGCAACAAGTTGTATTTGCCAAAATGAATCAGTAACCAGTAAATAGCAAGCACTAGGTTTTTGCCTAAAAGTATTCCAATCTGATCATATAGTCAGGTTGACTTCGGGATATGGGAAAAAAAATGGAAAAAAGAAAAAAAAAAAAAAAAAGGTAAATTTTCCCTACACTAAAACAGAAGCCTCACATTAAAGCTTTTGGAGAAGCAGAAACAGACATGGTCTTTTTTAATATGCATACCTTCGGTGAAAGGGAACACGGACGTGGGTACAAACATATGCTCTCAGAATCTCTATTTACACTTCATTCCCAGATGAGAATAAGCAAACCAAATCCCCCTGCTCTTAGATGTTAAATGCTTTCTGAATAAAGCATGCGTGTCGTCTTCCACTCAAAACCTGCAATGCCTAAAGCAGCACTCAGAGCTGAGCTAGCCTTGCAGTGGGACAGCTGAGCTAGCCTGCCCCAAGAGTACTTACTGAAGGACTATTCCATCTCCTGCTGTATCTTTTTTTATTATTTTGCACTGGAATTGGCAGGCCCCTGACAGAAACCCTTCACTTCTCCCCGAGGGATTGAGGGAAACTGACAAATTGACATTTGCTACTTTGCAGGAGTCATTTAACAAAGTGAAGCATCACAACGTGGTATTACCTTACGTCCCTAGATTGTATGCTTTAATGAATTTTATTCTGCTTCTGATCACGGCAGTTTTGGGAAAACATGGAAAAGGTCAAAGTGGGTCATTAAAATTGGCCCCTTTGCAATGTAACATATCATTCTCTCAGTCTACAGTGTTTCAAATAGCAGATATTTACTGCTCTTCATCCAAATAAATCTCTCACAGCCGAGAAAGTAACTCTCCAGTATAGGAACCAATTAGAAATAGCACGTGAAGGGAAGTATCTTTTTCTGCCTTTTATTTTCCTAAAGTGTTAGCAATAACCTCAGAATTTCTAAAGAGGGAACATACCAGCAAGATACTTGAAATTTCGTTATTCTTTTCATCATTTTACACAGAAGTTTTTTGGCTAAAAGCACTGCCAACACAAAATTACCTAATGCTAAGGTTAGACTTGGTTCTTTTAAACAGCCATGTGATGCTGAATAATAAAAGAAACCAAAGCTATCAGTACATTATTTTTGAAGCACTGTAGTATGCTCATATCAAATATTTTCTATTGTGCTGTCCTCAAACCATTACAAACCAAGTAAGATATTGTGCAACTGCAGATGTGTCAGTATAAACCCCCACATCTCTGAATTCTAGAGACAGAAATGAAACTGATATTCAGAGAATTTATTTTCATGCACTGACAGCTATTAAAACTGTTTCCGTGTTCTAACATGACAGCTCGACTAACGTGGAGTGTTAAAGGCATGGTACAGCACAGTGCAAAAGTACCAATGGACTTTCTTCCACTGGGGCAACTTTCCTGCTCTGTAGCATTTATTACCACTCTGTGCAATATTTTATTTATTGTGAAAATGAGTGTATGAAAAAGTGAGCTCCCCCCTTGGACACTAGACCAAATTTACAGGATAAAAAAAAAAAAACTTTCAATATCTAGTGAATCCAAACTCTCTAAAGTTGAAGCTGATCGAGACCATCCTTTGAGGCTTTGGGCTTTTTTTGGTAAAGATAAACCTGAATGAATTACCATTTTAGCTTAATCTACAGCACAGTTAAGTGCAGTGTTTCAGCAGTTAGCAGGTAAGCAGTGCCTCTGCTAGAAGGCAAGAGCTTCGAAATATGGAAGAAAAGAGAGTCAGAACAGCCAAAGAAAACTTTGTGCATAAATCAAAGCTCAGAGGCAGGAAGGATGAATCCAAAATGAGCCTCTGCTCACAAGCAACCCCATGCATGTCATTTCCCTTCAGTCTGGTTTCCACAACTTTGATCACACCCTTTCCAGGAATTCCAAATATTTTAAATTAGCTGAATTCTGCAACTTATTTTAAGCATTTCTATTACCACATAAATGTTTACATATATAGATATTAAGCCTTTTAATAGTATTCTGAAAATGTTGAGACTGTATGCATATGTAGAAATGAATCATAACTTGATAGTCAGAGAAAATATGCTAACAGTGATGCGAATATATTGGAATATCTACCAGAGCTCTGCAGAAATCAGATGACAGGCCACCAGTTATTATTTAGTATACCTGGGACAAACAACAAGTAAAAAACTCAATAAAGGTTTATGGAGAGCTAGCCTCATTTCTCTGCCTGGAAGTTATGGCACAGTTGAATTTGCTAAAACAAACATGTTGAGGAATAGCCAAGTTCCCCTGAAGACAGAGATTTTTGACACATACACAACTAAGGGCAGGAGTGCTGGAGACCCTCTCTACTTTATGCAGGTTCATTGGTTTGGACATGGGAAGAAAACTCCATAAAGCACTGGTAAACAAAAGAACAATGGTAGGAAAGTTGGCAGTTGGGGATGTGAACTCAGATGAAACTCAACACTTGAAAATATCCAATTTCATTCAACAAAGGGAAATAAGAGACATTACAAGATTTCAAGAATCTTATCATCTGTGCAGCTTATGAGCACATGCAATAAAAATAGGGTGAAAAGACTAACTACAACAACAATTTAATGATCCAAATGAAATAATTTATGAATTTTAACTAGTGGGAAGCTTCCACACTCAGGAGGAAACATGAACAGAGAGTAGAAGCTGTAGAAATACAACTGTATCTGGCATGGGAAGAAATCTGGGCAGAGGAATAACCTCCAGCAAATCAGATATCTCTGATAGGAAAGGATTTGGAAAGAGGACAGAGCAGGATAAGGACAGCAATAAATGCACATTTTTGCAGCCCTGATCAGATAAGTCTCAGACTAACAGAAAGCAGCTGACAGAAACATAAATAAGAAATAATCAATGGTGGTGTAGGGATAGAGAAGCTTTTGTTTCTGCTCAGATGTTTGTTGTTTGCTTTGCAGCAGTGAGTGGTAGCTGGTCATATTAATAAATTGAAGCTTTAATGGATGTCAAAACAATATAGAAGATGAACTAGTCCTGGTATGATTTTTTAAGCAGACTATTCAGATTTTAATCCCTCCATGATTAAGACTATATCCAAATATTGAATCGTATTTTCAGATGTGCAAGATAAGTAATATATAATTCATGTTCACAATATACAATTAATCAAGCCTGAAATTTGTCCCAATTTTAGAGAGAACTCATGAAATTCAGGCTTGGATTTGAGATCTGAAGGCTGGACACCAATACAAGGTTTTGAAGAGGAACCAATTTCACCTGCAACATAGGCTGAAGGGCACCTTCCCCATCACACATGGGAGGAACACATTCACATTTCTGAAAGATGTTTTTATGATCAATTGAAGAAAGAGAAGGTTCCTGACCTGATTAGGAATGCTGCCTGAAAAAAAAGATACTGTATGTGTGTTTAAGGTGATTATACTTATTTTTGGAGTGTTTCTTTCAAACACTTGACAGTATTCTTGGCATCAAGTCAGAATATAAAGTGATGGCTCAAAAGCTTCACCTACATCCATTGTTTAACCTAACAGCAACTTGACAGAGAGTTTCTTTTGTAAGGGAAAGCAATTCCCTCTGCGTAGCTCAAGCACAATGGACACCAGTGGGGCTGGCACTGTCATCTGCTGGCACTGCCCAGTGAGAAAGCAACTACAAAATCCATCATTTAACAACAAGAACACTTTTAAATGCTGTACTAAAATTCTTAGTTCTCCCTTCTTTCAATGTGGAGCCTCTTTTGGTGGACAGACATTTACATTTATTGATCTGTAGGAGAAACACACACACACACATATGCCCATGAGATAATGACACTTTAAGTCTGCATCTGGAAAACTCTTTTAAACTAAGAGACAGTACAAGAAACACAAAGCACAACAGCTTCATTACATTGTTTATAAGGCTTTTTTTAAATGTTGGATACAATCAATTTTTAAAATTTATCAAACCAGTCATTTTCATGATTTTACACTGTGCCAATGCACACGAGTATGGCATACCCAGACAGTCATGCCCAGTCTGAAGTGGTGTGTGTGTACACAGGGATGCTGGAAAGCAGGTACATATACCCCATGGGCACAGCCTCTGCATGCGTGTGTGCACTTGCACAATTAACCTCAATTTTAAAAGCAAACCTATGTGAATCCTTGTGTTTTGGTTCCAATATCATTGGCATTGGTATATGTCAGGACTAAATCTGCTAAAGCTTTGAGTCAAACCCAGGCACAATCAATATACACCAGGCTTTGGCATAAATACTAAACAACAACACAGACAAATGCTGAGAGCGGAGGCTAGGAGCTCTTGTAAGATTACAAGGATAATTCTTTGTTACCTCAGAAGCTCAGTTCATTAGTACGTGAAAACCTTTAAAAGACACTTCAGAACAGAGCTGGTGTGTGTATGTTTTCTGGCCCTGTACCACCTGCTGAAAATGTATATAAAAGTTATCTTTAGAATATGTCTACAGAGAGGGCCTGGAAAGAGGGGAAAGACATTCTGAAGGTCAGAGGTTTCATCAAATTTTTTTAAGTTAGATAATCAGACTTTAAAGGCAGATTTAATTGCACTTAGAGGCAAATACTTTTAAACTGAATTATAAAGCACTCATTCAGCAACAGCAAATGCAGGGTTAGAATATTTTAAAATATCTTGTACACTTTAAAAAAGAAAAAAAAAATGAAATCTGCATTTTTTATTGTGGCAGACATGACGGAACCAAGCCTGGAGAGGAAGCCCTATCTCAGACTGGCACAATGAACAGCAAAGCACGACTGACCTACTTGTGCCATTTCCAGTAATCAAGTAGCACATCTGTCCTTCAAATGGTGCACAGTAATGAACAGTAAATCAGAAGCAGAGAAGCATGTCTATGTCAGAGGAGTCAGTCCTCAGAAAGACTCATTACATCACTGAATTCATTTACCTTTTAAGGGGAGCATAATCAGGGCAATTGCTGGATGCTCCAAGCCCGAGGGCAGAAGAGGATGCAGGTGCAGAGCAGGCAGAGGCAGGCCACAGCACCCACCCATGGTTTGGTCAGGAGCAAGCAGGGACTTCAGCACCTGCCTGGGCTCCTGCCTGCATCCTGGCAGCCCATCCTGGCCCATCCTGAGCCTGGGGCTCAGATTTTCAATTGCTGCCAAGAGCCTTTGCAGAAGTTGCACTGGGGTTTATGGCAGCTGGAGACCCAGGCCCGCGCTCGTGGGGATCCAGCTCCATCCTCCTGAGCATGTGAAATACCCACAGTGACTGGCCAGGAACAGGTACATCCATGGCATTCATCCCTCCTGCCAGGAACTGGTTTTCCAGCCTTGGCTGCATAGTTCATTATATCTCAAATTACAGCAGGATGAGTGTGAAGGTGCCAACAACCCATGCCAGTGGGAAACTGCAGACACAGAAGGGGTGATGCTGCTTGAAATGCAGTACCCTTGATAGGTATACTGTATAATAAAATTGACGTGGCTATTGCCATTTATTATTTACATCACATTACTCCTTCAGGCACCAACCAAGATTCAGTCTTTCCTCAGCGCAAGCACCTCTCACCCCACAGACCTGGCAATTTAAACACATCATGAGAAGTGTAAGAACGTTTCCACAAAAATAATTTACTCCCTTGAAAATTGTTTTAACATCACCAAAATTTTTAATGAATTCAAGTCAAATCTGTCAGAGCTTGAAGTCAGGTAGAAGTCTCAAACAATGTTTTAAAAGGCCATTCCACATTTCAAAAACCTGTTTCAATATATGGTTTGAAAAAAGACTATTTCAGTTTGAAATTTTTTTAAATTGAACTGTAATAATGGGCTTTAAAACTTCCTAAATAGCAATGTCTTCTCTCTTTCTGATTAAATAGTTCAGTTCAGCTTAAATTAATCTAGGTATTCCAACTGCAGAGGTTTGGGTTTTTTAATGTGGAAAAAGGAAAATATTATTTTCAAGAAATATATTTAATGGTGTGGCAGGGAAAAAAGTAACAGACAATAGAACAGTCTCCCCTCTGCCTCTACTGAACTGAATATGCAGCTGAAGGAAAAAAAAAAGTGAGGTATTGGACTTTTTTTTTTTAAGAGATTTATTTTCTTGCTTGAAGGTTGCCCACAAAATTTTGATCCTGCCTGCATTTATCTATGAAAATACCTTGAAGACCAGGAGCATTGCTATTAATCTAGTGATTACCAGAGCACTTTGAGGCATACCCAGGTGCTCTGGAAAGACAAAGAGGCACAATCTCAGGAGTTTCTTCTTTGGTGAAGAGACTGAATAACTCCTTTCAATTTGAAATTATGTTTCTTTTATCCCTCTCCTATGCTTTCTCTAGCAACTTTGAGAAATTGGAATGTGAGCCAGGAAAACAGGCAGATACACAATTTAAGCCACTTAGGTGTATTGACTAATTGCCTAAACTCAAGGGTTATTTGAATTCGCTCAGAAAGAAAACATTTGAAAATAATGGCTATTAAAGAAAAGATGAGTACAGCAGAGAAGTGATCCTACATCTTGGGCGTAGCCTGGAAAAGGCCTCTGAAGTTTCGGCAGAACAGGTTCCATTAGAACAATGATGCTAAATCAGGCTGCACTATGTGACAACACTAAGTGTAAGAGGTTGTGAGGTAAACCTTAGAAATCAGACAGCACCTTCACTTTCCTCCTTCATTTGTGATTCAAGAATATGTTGATTTTCACAAACAATAAGATGGGGAAAGTAAAAATGAAAATAAGAGAAAGCTAATGAGAAAGTGTAAAAGGGAAGCAAACTAAGAAAGTTTTTGGTGTGTGCATAGAGCAAAGGTTTAACTGAGGAATATATGAACTGTGCCCCTCCTCAAAAAAATGAAAATATCCCTTGGACCAGTAGTAGTTTCACCTATTTTTATGATCCACCCATATATCTAAGTGTTTGCCTGACTGCTTGTAAAAGAAATATTTTCTAAATAGGACACTGTCGGTCTGGTTTTTTAAAGACTTGATGTCGGAAGTCTCTACACCACCTCAAGTGCTACCTGTAATAAATACTTCATAAAATACCCATAAAAATATACTTAAAGGAGGAAGTGGGGAGCTGTTAAACTAGTCTATGATGCCACTACTAGTTACATAGGGCCAAAACTCATGCTACCAGTGAGAATTTATGACAGGAATTTTATACATTCATGCATAAAAACATATATGAAAAGCTTAGGGTTTGATTATTATTATATGAAGAGAAAAAATGATTGTCTTGATGAGGGGTTTAGAAATATGACCAACTTCATAGTGCAAAGTGCTTTCTCACATAGCTGGCATCTTCTTGAAAGAATGCCCCAAACATTAGGTAAAAACTACATCACTCTGTAACAGTGCCCCAACAATGCTTATTGTTTCTTTACAGCAACTATACATACTTAAAAATAAAAAAATGGTTTTTTTCTCTGCCTCATCCCCTAGTAACCTTTATGCAAACTTTTCTGAGTGGACAAGAAATGTAATTGCCACAGCACAGAACAGACTCACCTGTGGCTGGAACCCTTCCTCTGCCTGCCACGTTAACATGTGCAAGCCAGTCTACCTTTCCATCTACTAAATAACTCAGAATTGACAAATCCCATCACATACCATACCTGGGAACAGCAGCCCAGGGAAGCTAATTCCCTTGTAGAAGAGACAGGGGTGCCTAACATTACTGCTAAAACTACTGATAAGGAGCTCGGCATTTTCTCTTCTCATAACCAATACACTTTTTAAAAACAGGTTACCAACGAAGAGACAAAGATTTTCTGGTACACAGTCAGGCATCTTAATTTTCAGATAAACAGCAATTCACCTTACACAATGCAATTACTCAGTCTGGATGTGTCACAGACTAAAAGGAATAGACTATATTCAATATACCCATTATGTGGGAAATGAAGGGAAACTTCTCTTCTTCACCAATTCTGGCAATAAAACACTGTCAGACAGAGCAGCGCTGGGGCTAGTGGTTACTCAACACAGTGAGAAACCTCCTNGAGCAGCGCTGGGGCTAGTGGTTACTCAACACAGTGAGAAACCTCCTGGAAGTGCTTAGTAATGGAAAACAAATTGCTGTTTCAGAGCACCATTTCCCTCTCACCCCACATGTTACAGCTGGGATCTGAGGCTGGAATAGATCATTCTGGCATTCAGACTCCACAATCCTTTTGTGGGATCAATTGACCTTCAGGCTTGTGACTTAGTATCCACCCAAACACAGTAAAGTACAATATCCATCTCACTGTAAATCTAGTTGTGCCATATGTAATTCCTTTTTTACTACAATACACAGTCATGGTCATCCTTATCATCAGTAAAAGTGATGTACAGCTTATTGTGGTGTTTAAAAAAAAAAAAAATCCAGAGATTACTGTACAGCAATATCAGAGAATGAAAGAGATTTAAAATTGCTTTGCTTAAGCTTTAAGAATGGCAGACAACAAAAAGAACAAACGGGAAAAAAAACCCTCTCATGGTGTTTTCTCAAGTGACACTTGTAATATTAGCACTCTGCTGTTATACTTATATAGGACAGACCAGATACTGACGTGTAAAATCACTGTAGTTCTGTGGTCAAAAGACCTCTGCAGAATGACACCAGCTATATGGAGATCCCATTGTAGCTAATATTACCCATTACACCAGACATAAATAAGGAATTCATTAAAGTAAATGTTGATTGCTGTAGATAGTATAGCTTAATCAAAGTACAAAGCAGTAGGACAATATCACCTAGTCCACAGCTGCCATGAATACTGAAGCTGAAATATAAAATGGTGGAGAGAAAGAAATAAAGAGAGGAATACCTGCAGCTTCTCTACAAAAGCTATGTTTTAGTAAAAGTGCACCTCACTAGTTTCAGGAGAGAATTAAAAGAATGAAGTCCTTTGGCTGGTCCACACAGGAAGTTTAGGTGATGCAATGTTTCCTTCTGGAGTCTCTGAAAAATGTCTGTTCAGTTAGGCAGGTCTTAGGTCAAGTCCCAGGAGAACTGTGGTGTCTTGTTAGCTCATTTATTATAATACTTTGGAAGGAGTGAATTGTAGCTTTTTGTAGAGAAACTCCTAACAAGACAATTTTGGAAGTATAATTTCTGCCATAACATGAATTTTTGAAGGTCAGGATGTACAGTTACAGTAGACGTTCAGATTTCTGAAACATTTCTTTTTTCAAACTTCTGCAGAGGTTTTTGAGGAAGAGACAGTTTCTGAGAGTCAGCAGACCCTCTGGCTACAAAGTTTTGCTGATCATCTCTGAAAACTTTGGCAGTTAGCCACCGTTTTGCTGCATTTAAGAGCCATAAATATACTTTGCTTTTTCTACTACTTCTTCTTTCCAGTTATCCCAGAAAAATAATAAACATAACTTTTAGTTAACTGAATATGTGAATCTCAACTGATACTATGAACTAGCAGATGGCAGAAAAAGAATGGAAGGAAAAGCACTGTTCTTTAGATATAGTTCTAACAATGAATGAGATCAGATACTTTCTGCTC
>VYZV01019517.1:2014-15056 GCA_013401275.1 Pandion haliaetus
GTCTCTCTATTATTTCGACCCAGAAGCATGTTCTGTTTTTTTCATTCAGTAGTACAAACCCATGAATTTTAACATCATTTTATTAGGTATATTTTGGGAAGCTATGTACCAATTAGTAAGTTTAGCAGCTGCATAATCTCTTAGCCACTGGAAAATTCCATTGAAGAAGACTTCTTAAGCTGAAAACTTTACCAAATTTTGCTGCTAAGGCAGACCTTTTGAGGGTTATTATTGGATATTATTTTTCTTTGAGGGAAGAGAAATTTCATTTTTCATGTTAGAAATAGGAGGAAGGAATGAAGAAAAAAAAAAANNTTGACTTAGTTGATGCTCTTTTTCTTAGTAACTGTATATGTATCTTGGTGGCCTCCAAAACCAATAGGAAAATAATTCTCAATGAGGCTATTTATGTCAAACTTCATATTAGTTCTCTCATGCATATTATTTATGATTACTACTTCCCACACTAATTTTGAGCACAATGTTTACCCAGTTTATAATTAATATTCTTTTTTTATATTCTCTTCCAGCCATTATGAAAATAGATGGTAGAACACAGAAGATTAATTTATATATTTATTTTGAGAGTATGATATCAAAGTTAATATTATTAGCTCTTTGGCTGCTAACTAATAAGCATGACAAGCCTGCATTGAGGTAGCTCCAATTGTATCAAGTGTTCTGGGTTCTTGTCTGTGCAGGGTGGATCCTAGGAGTATTGTTTAGTATTGAAGGGTGCTTGTAAAAGGATTTAGCAGGTGTGTCTTCGTGAATAATTGGCTTGATAAGAAATGTTACAGTACATTGTATGTTTAGGGAGCCAGAGAAAGAACCACAGTCATTAACAGGTGAGCTATTACAACAGTCAGCAGGAGTCATTATGGTGTCTTGACAATGTGTAGATTGGGGGTTCTTAATTCAGAAACAATTAACAAAACAGAATTGACTCCTTTGTAGAAACTATGTATTGCCCTGCGCATTAGACCCAAAGATATCTGTAAAACTGTCTGCTTATTGGATGCTGCAATTTTAAGTAAAAGGATTTAAAATATCAGCTGCAAGAGGAGAAAAACATAGCACTAAATAGGTTATTTTTTAAATTATTTTTATGTGCTCTGTTTGCTTATGTCAAGGAAGCTAACATGAATGTTTTGGGAAGAAGGTGTTTTACTTGGCTACTCATGCAGTCTCTTGAGTAATTAATTCAAAGATCATAGGCTGTTCATTGATTCATATTCACTTATGTGTTCAACTGGACATAAAACAGGATTACAGTCAATAGACATTGAGCTCTGAAAGGACCATCCATTGCAGTTAAGCATTTTACATGCTCAGGAAAACAAAAAATACTGTATTTGAAAAGCGACGTCCAAAATCCAGACTACCATGTTTGTGCTGTCTTCGTTTGGTTCGTATTGCTCATTGTAAACAACAAATGTTGCCTAGACTAACTGAAACTTCTTTCCCTACAGAGAATTGCAGTTCTGTTTTAAAAAGAATTGATTTCAGAATTACATCCAGTTACAGAACTTGTTTGGTTTTAATCCTGCTAAGATTTCCCATGTTTTTATGAAAAGTATAACTTCATGGAAATGTTCTCAGTTGTATTAAGTGGAGGATAGAGAAGCCAATACATTAAGTGCTGCTGGGGTTTTGAAATGGAATCTACAAATCCTTTAAGCACTTTTCATTGAGAAAAGGGAGAGGAGGGTGTGCTGGAATGGAAATCCAGTTAGCCAACAAACTGCGAGCCATGCAAAGCTTGTGCTCCAAGTGCAACTTCTTATGGCATGCTGGAGGGAAAATGATGTTATGGTGATGTCAGAGACAATCTGCAGTTAGTCTTTGGATAAAAATACAGTCCTAGACTTTAAACACCAAATTTTGCTTTACGAATACCTTAATAACAAATAATTGCTTCAGGCTTAGAACATTTCTATTTTTTTTCTTCATCCTCCCAGTGAATTACTGACTTTTCCACTGTGTGTGGAAACAAGATGGGTGGATATTTTCCAAAAACATTGCTATCAGCTATTCCAGTGTCATTTTGTATATTTCAGGAAGGATTTTTTCCCATTTCTCTTGGAGAAAACCTGTCCAGGCTTCTTCTAGAACTTGTATGCAAGCAAAGAATCTCTCTATTTTGTGTCTCTTTAGTATTCCCCTGAATTGTTTCTTGAGATTGCGCTGTGATGAGGTGAGATTGAAATCTTAGTGGGAATTAGCATGATTTTGCTAAAGAGAAATAAAATTCTGCAGCACCTGAAAACTAATGGAAATGTTTCATATGCAAAATCCCTACATTAAAATTATTCAAATGTAAACTGTTCCAATTAAGAAACATCAGAATTTAATTAAGCAAACCTTAATTGTTCTGTGCTGGTTTTGTTTGTCTTTTGTTTTTTTTAAAGAAGCTTGAACTAAAGTTTAGCAAGTGACTGTTAAGTAAGCAAGCATGTTTGTGTGTGGTGTGTTCCTCATTTTTGTGGAGGCTGACTTGAAACAGATACAGAGCACTAACTGCTGTAGCTGGAGTAACTGGGCGTTCTGTAGGGGCTGCATTAAATGGATCAAAACAAGGTTGTGTTGCCTTTTTTTTTTTTTTTTNGGGTTTTCTTCTCTCCTTTTAATATAAAACTTTATTTTTTAAAATTATGCCCTCTTGCAAGAAAAAAGTTGCGGCTTTTGTGGGGACAGGGAAGCGTAAGGATCTGCATTCTTTCCAGCTCTGGTTAGCATCTCCTGGTCTGAAGGAATGGCATCTGGAATAACGGGCATGAAGCAGGGAACCACAAGGGTCTGCCTAATCACCAGTTCGGTGTGTGGCCTTAGGCAGTCTTGCTTTCAGCACCTCCATCTGTCAATTAGGGTAATGGTGCTGCATATGACATAGAAATATCCTTCTTTTACTGCCTTTCTAGACTTGGCTTGCATGAAGGCTGAGATAATTCTGTGTTCGTTACAGGACTTGGATGGTATACAGTAAGCAATAGTGGGAGGAGAAGAGGAGAGAGCAATACTGAACTCTGAGAAAAGAACAAGTATTGAATAGTTGTTCCCATAGTGACCACCCTCATGCTAAGAACCAAGTTAGGAAAAGTTTTGAAGGAAGAGGGTGAAGATAATACATGTGTGCAAGCACAGAGTGTGAAAGGAGTAAAGCTGTATAATCAGTCATCATTGAAGCCATTTGGGCTTGGTAGCCCACATCAACTTTTGTCAGCTATTTATTTATTAACACAGTTATTTTTACCATTAAAAGTTATGCTTAGCATACCCCATAGCACAAATCACTGAACGAGCCCTTGCTGGAAGAATTACAGTCTTGTAATATGACTAAAGGCATAGTGGTCCACCTCCTCTGGCTCTGGAGCAGTCAAAGATGATACATCTACCATCTACTCGTCATCGCTCATCCCCTGGAGAGTATCTCCCACAGTTCAGCCAGCAAGATAGAACATCTTCATGTTCTTTAGTTTTGCAGCACTAACTCAGCTTCTCCTCTTTCGCTGTTGCCTGTTGCTAAAACAGGTGACCCTAGATAGGTGGCTAAAGAGTACTTACCCATGGTGGTGTATTGGCTCATCCGTGAAGGTGATAACCTTCTACTAGCAGATGGTGGTGATCAGCTAACCGTGTCTTGAGTCATTCAAGCCATTGCAAAATACACGTGTCCAAATCTTCCTACAAAGAGCGTAAGAATGACTGCTGGGTCAGACCTGAGGCTTATCTGATGTTATAGCCTGTCTCTAGATACAAGTGGGTGCTGTGCTGTGAGTTGTGTTTTTCTCTCACATGCAGCACTGACTGCCTAGGGTAGAGAGTAAAAATGTAGTGATGCTTCCGCTGCCTCTGGCAGTTTGGGGCTTGAAGATTTCCTGAGCAAGGGGTTATGTCTTTAATAGCTCTCAGTAGACTTTTCTTCTGTGAACTTGTCTAGTCCTTTCTTGAACTATAAATTTTTAATATCCACAGCATCCGGTGGCAGGGAGCTTCATGTTTTAACTATGCATTTTAAGAAAAAGCATCTTCTTTCTTTGTTTTGAGCTTGCTTCTTGCTATGTTAGATAGCCTTTTGTTTTCACTTTGAAAGAGACAGCCACCATTTCTGTACTGCTTGTGATTTTGTAGAACTCTTAAGGCTCCCCAGTTGTCTTTTTCAGGCTGATGACTGTGAGTGCATTTCTTTAAACAAGATATTACTACCATTTTCTTGGCATTTACCTTTGCCTCATTTCCCTGTACCTTTCCCAGGTACTTTGGGATGGTGTCAAGGAGTAAGACAAAATCTGAACTTAATGTTTAAATACAGGTCTCACAAGTTGATGGAGTAGCGTTAATGATGTTTATGTTCCTTTTTCCTGATTTCAAATAATTACTAATACTTAATTTGTTTCTTGACAGGGCCTGAGTGTAGAGTAATAAAACAACATAGTTATTATTCATCTGTTTTAATGACAAGGTCTCATTCATGAGTGATAATAGTTAGTTCAGAACTCATTACACATGCTGGAATATAAACACTACTAGTACTAATGGATGGTAAGATTATTAATTAAAGGATATCACTCTGCCAGGAAGATAACAAAAGGATGTTGTCATATGTTCCTAAATCTCTTCATGACAGGAAAGTAGAACAAAATTCCAGAGACTTAAAAGTTGAAAAAAAGCAGTAGATGAAATATGTAGAAGCCTAGTTGGTCCTTCTTAGAAGTCATTTCACTTGAGAAGAAGTAGGCAGACTTCAGCAGAAGATAATGAATGTTCTTTATTTTTGTCTGAGAAGTTAATTAAGTAAAAGAGTCCAAGAAAATGAATGTGAGGGATGTTTCTCTCTTCCCTGTAAATTATGAAGAGCCTATTCTTTGAAATAGTTTTACACATAGAGAGAAACTTCATATGATTACTTTTTTTTACAGGGTGTACTTCTTTCCCTCTCTGGCTGAATGCAATAAAACTGGAAAGTATGTAAGATACAAAAACTATTTCAGAACTGTTAAGGAAATAGTCAAATGCAAATTGGAATTAACTCCAGACTCCTTGGGAATGCTTGATTCCTGAGCTGTACAAACAGGAGCTCACCTGGTAAAACATATTTGTAGTTGTGCACGTAATTGTTTAATGAAGCATATTTTGTTTGGCTGCTTTTTCCTCCAATTATTAGAATGTGGGTATTTTGGTAACAGATTTTTGAGTTTAGGATACTGCAAGTGATTTAATTTAAATCCCCCAAAATGTATCTTAAAGGCTTTTAAGTGCTTTCATGGCTCTAATCTGCATTTTCTGAATTCTTTCCATATTTTAAAGGTAGAAGAGGGCTTAACTACCATATTAAGCTTGTCTGCTATATGAAACTGATGTGTTTGGTATCCATTCTCCCTAGGTAGTGAGAAGCAGCTATGTAGTGAACTGGCTCTATGGTAGACTATCTGAGTGCAAAAAACTCCTTTAGGCCAAATTTGGTAAAGACATTTAGTACTATTTAACTTCACTGGACAAAATCCTGCTTGATCTGGGGTGTCAGTCTGTCCTCTGTGTCTGGAAATGCATATCTGACTCTAAACAAATGTTACTTACATCTGTTTGTGCATGTTTCTGTGTTAGGAAAAAAACCCCACACAACTCTGTTATGTGCAATACTGAAGTTCATGTGACTGTGATGCTAGTTTCTGATCAAAGGAATCTAATCAAGTGTTGTATTGCTGAGCTCTGAGAGCCTGGAAAAATTTCATATAGAAAGTGTTTCATTTCCTTTAAAGCAAAGTGGTAGTTTTTTTTTTTTTTTTTTAATGAGCTAAATATACACATTTTAATTTTTTTCCCTCTCCTCCTCCTTCTGTTCTTACAAAACATTTTACTTTGTTGCCCAAGTGCAGAAAACTTTGCCAGGAAGAAGGGTGAGCAAAGCTTCTGTTTCCCATGACCCTCAACTCTAATGTTGTTCCAAGAGCTCACTACTTACAAATGCTTTGATAACTGCTTTCATTCCTTTCATCCCTCCCCCGCTGTCCAGCTCAGGCCAATGTGACCAATCCTCCTTTGAGCAGCCTTCTTCGCAGAATAGGGGAATCTACTTAATGTAAAAATCATGGTGCATAAAAGCATTTAAAGATATATTGCAGAAATTTTTACAGCTAAAAATCTGCATGATAATTGTTGCAGTGATTTCTTCTTGGTTTTCCTAGAAGCAGTTTCTTAATAGCTCCCTGTTCATACCAGAACTGAGTAATCCTATTTTTTATTTTTTTTTCCCCTGAATACATATTATGTAGGGGCAGTAGTGGGGAAATGGCATCTCATTCTACACATACACGTATGCAGCGAAGAACTGGCAGAACTGATGTTGCCCAAATAGTTAGAACTGTGGCTCCTTAATGAATGTGTTGCAGCATAGGCTTGAATTATATTGTGAAATTATATTATCATATATTGCTTTGTGTTTCACTGTCTGTAAGTAGGCACATGCATTTTTAAAACTTCTCTGGATGCATTGCACGATTAAGAACAGAGAGAACTGTATTTTAAAATACCACTAAAAGACCGCTGCACCGATACCTTATGTTGCACTAGAAATCTGGGAATTCCCATGTTTTTTCTGGCAATTCTTTGGTTGCCAGACAGGAAGTCACTCTCTGCTTTTTCAGCCTCTGGCAGCATCTGCTATTAGTTTCTCGGTCCTTTTTTTGTGGTGCTTCTCCGCCTGCTCACTGCTCGCTGTCTCTGTGATGTGCCAGGAGGAGTGAGAAATGATGCAGCAAGCCTGATAAACCTTTTTCAATGAAAGAGACTGGGCTGTAGACGCAGCTCGCTGGAAGAGGCTAACACTGTTCTGGGAAATAAACACCCATGGGGTGGGGGAAGAATGTCGAAGATCGTGAAAGAGCATTTAAAATCCCCAGAAGGAGCAAAAGAAGTATGTTGAGGGTCAAAGCGAATTTGCAAGGAAGAAAGTTTAGGAACCTAGGATGGATAACGGAGTGGTAGAAAGCTATGCAGAAGTTAAAGTAAAATGATATAGAAGAAGAAGATACAGAAAAACTAAACAAACAAACAAAAAAGTGTACAGGAGAAAAGTTAACATTCTAGCTTTTTCCAGTTCTTTAGGATTTCTATATAGTCCTATACTAAGGCTGCTGCTTTAAGTTGTTTGTCATTCAAATGACTGTTGAAACAAACCCAAAACTAATTGTATTTGAAAAAGGGAGGAAAACTGGCATGTATGTAGTGTTTGATGTTGGCCAAACAGTTCCACGTGGCTGCGTGTGCTTGAATTGTATACTCTGGTGTGCTATCTACATTAGTACTACAGACACCTGAAAGAGGTTGTATGTTTACATCCGAGATTTTAGAGCAGCCTTGAGTTATACAAACTTGAGATGTTGTACAAGGCTCTCACCAGTATTAATGTTAATATCTTTTTGTAGTGTGAGACTTAGTGTACGACAAAGACTACATGAACAAAAGATTCGTCATGCAGCTCAGCTACAACATCTTATGTGCCACCATGACCCAGACTCTTTTGATGTACGTAGTAAGTTGGAGACCAGCAAACTGCATCTCTGGAAAGTGTAGCAAAATGTACTGAAAGGCAGTAGGCTTAGGAAAAGAATGGTATATAGCCCTCAACTGAACTTGAATGTCAGATAAATCTTTAAACAAGAAACAAGGAGGAGGGTAAGGAGTGATTATTTACTGTATGTTATATCAGATATAATCTTAGCTGCTTCCCAGGTATGTTTCATGTGCTTTATTGAGTGGTTAAAAAGTTAGGCTAAAGAGTTGAGATCTTCCTGACACAGAACTATGGAATAGTTTTATCAACGGACACAAAGTAAATATTGGAAGAGTGTGGATGAGTGAGTACTTATTTTCAGTTATTTGAGAATGGAAAGAAGCAGGGAAATGTGCTTGTTTTCTAAGATTTAGTCTCTAACACGGAAGAAATATTGGAATATTCCAATATTGGAAATATTGGAATCCTTGCTGTGGACCTTAGCCAAAAAGCTTACTGAATGAAAATAAGCATATCTGCAAAACTGGTATTGTATAGATATGTTTTGGTTGAGTGTAACTTAGAAAAATATAATAATATGCTAGAAATAGTACTAAGTTGTACCCTACAGTCAATCTTTATAATTTCAAAAGTGAAAGGAAACCAAATGCTTCCTGAAAACTTTAGCCATATTTGTGGAAAATATTCCAAGAACTGCAGTTGGTAGCAAAGGAAAATTTTCTGTTCTGCTTTTAACCATGTGATTAGTCACTTGTAAAGGTTTTATTGTTGCATTAATTCTGTCACTATGGCTTCCTTGATTGGAAGGTTTAAACTCTAGTAATTCCATGTGTACTCAGTTTGTTTTCTGATCCAATGCAGCAGTATTGTTGAACTGTTTTATAAACTAAAATATTAAGAAATAAAGGATTTTGTAGGAATGAGGTAATGAGAAATAAAGTACAAGAATGTGGGAGTATTGAAACAAAATGACACCACTTAATATGGCAAAGAGCTATGAATTTACATACATGCCTTAACTTTAGAGAAGCAGATGTGCAGTACGTACTGTGAGGTGTCCTCCACATTGATGGTTATAGGGCATACATTTTTAGTTGCATTTTCATTCTTTCATGTATTTATAACTATTCAAAGTGAAAACGAGTTAGTCATTGTATAGACTTTACAGCTTTTCCATACTGAACTAAAATTCACTTCTTTCTGTTCTTCTAATTATATGAATAAGGTTAGGTTTCCACATCTACAGATGAAGTAAGTTGGGGTAAGGAGAGGAATAGTGAAAAGAGGGATGGAGTATTACCAACATTGTCTTTTGACTGTATAACAATAGGTTCAACAGTTATGTTTCTGGGAAGTTTTAGTATGATTTTATCAAGTAAGCATGCAAATGTGGCCTAAAAAAATCCCCCTCTCATTAAACATCAATGTTCTGTTCTTGGGGTGTCGTCTTCAAAAATATGTTGGATTTAGTGCTTAACCATAGAGAAATACTAAGAGCATCCAAAATACTGTACAAGTTTCTAGTATTAGGAATTTGGGACTTAAAAATGTTGCTATGAATAGCTATGAAGTTTGTAGAAGATAAGTACTTTTCAATAGCTCTTGCATCATAGTGTGAAGAAAGTGGGGATTTTGTTGCATTTGATGAAGGGGATTTCTCAGTGCTTACTAGAATGAGAAAGTAAGTTCTGCACTTTTCTCATGGAAATATTCATGAGTAAGAAAATGACACTGAAAATTTTCAAACTGCTATAGTGCCTTATTTAAACCCAGAGGAATGCAGCAATGCAAGGGCTACATGTTGACATATTCTGCTGATGTCCTTTCCCTGGACATTATGAGAAAGAAATTAGCTTCCCTGAAATTAAGAGCAAAACATTGAATCTAAGGTGGAAAAGTAATGTGGGATTGTTGGGGTAGGGGGTTGTTTAATTTAGTTCCTTGTTATTGTTCCATGAATATCAAGCTGGCAAAGAACATACACCAATGAAGCTAGCAAATAAAGGGGATAAAGAGTTCATTGATAACAACAATGAAAGACTGTGTCAATACAGAGCAATGGCCCTTGTGCTGCAAAATCTTTGGCACTGGACACTGGATTCTGTATTCTCTTGTGGTCTTTTCTTGTGGCTTCTTTAGAAGGCATTATGGCGAGTGGCCAGCATTAGCTGTATCTGCCCCTGCAGATAGCCTCTCCTTTGTGCCAGCTTGTCCTGTGTTTTGCCAAATTAAATTCTTCTGCAGAAATTCGGGAAAAAATGTGATCACTCTTAAGAGGACAGGGTTTTGTTTTTTCTTTCTTTTCCTGTCTTCTTTTTTTCCTACGACAGTCAGAAAAGTTAATTTGATCCACAAATTAATTCAGCTAAGAAATAAATAACAAGTGTGTGTGTTTGTAAATAATTTCATCAAATAGACTTCTAAAAATAGAAGTGCCATGGACAATATTCCATGCAATGGTTTAAGCTATGAACCATTTGTGGTGGGAAAGAGTCTAGTACTGAAAGCCATTTGAAGCTGAAGATGGCAGAAGCTGTATGAGCTGACTATGCAGCTTTGCGTGTGTGTTTAAAAGGCATGTTAACATCTATTTTAAATTGCTGTCTGACTACAGGTGATATGGACATGTGTTATGGTGGTGATGTTTTTATTGAGCTGGGGTTACTTGTTCTGGCAGCAAACCCCAGAATTCTTTTCATGTACAGTTGAGGGAATTAATTGCAGTACTGAGATATGTGCCAACACCCCCATGGTCAGCATTGCTGCTTTGGGCAAATTTTTAAGTCCTTTATAGGTCTCCTTGTTTGTGCTGACCTGCTGTCACATACATTATGAAACTGTAAGATTTTCTGTATGTGACAGTTACCTACGGCTGTTGATTTTCATTAATTTTTCATTTTAAAGCAGTGGTGAGTGATGAAGAGTGGAAAGAGGTGAAAATTTTGAAGAAAATGCATTTTGGTGCTGTTTCCTGAATTAAGACCAACAACTGTGAAGCTGGGGTTTGTAATGAGAAAGCCCTTATGGCAGGAAGAAATTTGAAATATAGTAGTGATATACACAATCTTGTATGATCACTGCTTTCAACTGCTTAATCATTCATACTGCCTAAATATAATTGTACTGCCAGCTGCTGTGTTTACAGTCTATGATGTGGAAAAAGATGTCCCACTGTGACATGTTCTAGTTACAATCAAATTGACTGTAGCAAACACACAAGCTGCTGAAGTTCAGTGCTTCTCAGTGGGGTGTTCTTGTTCCTCCAGCTTATTTCTGGCTGTTGATATAGCTCGCCTCCATGAAGCTCGTTCTCATAGAAAATAACAAAATCAAGGCAGTTCCTGGTTCATCTTCACAGTAAAGAAGCGTGTCATGAAGTATTTAAGGAGATGTGTATCTCACATGTACTTTTCTGGATAAATAATGTTTTATAGATTTGAATTTGTAATACTGAAAGGCCTTTTTTCACTTGTGTGGATTTTTAAATGTTTCCTTGCTTCTGTCATTTGGTGCAGTAAGAATGCTGCGAATCACACTCATAGCTGCTGTTTCACAATAATAATGTCTCCATTATAAATCTACTTTTTCAAGTGCTTAGATAACTTAGAAAAATTGTTTATAGGATGAGAGTTGCTTATGAAATAAATCAAGAAAATAAATTTATTTGTAAAGCCATTAAAAAAAACCACCAACCCACAACAGTGACTCATTTTCAGGTATGAAGGAGTAGAAGTCAATGGACTAGATAAATGGTTCTCTGCATTTTAGCATTCCATTTTGTCAAGTACTCTGGCAATATTGTTCAGTTTCTGCTGTGTTTTATTCACATATTACGGCTCCTTAATGCTTGGTTTTGTTGAGTAGCTTCAGTTTTAATAAACCTATATGTCAGCGCATGACCAAATGAGATAGCTCATCAAGGATGGCACTGCAACGCATCTAGTCATATCTGGTAGTGGAATCAAACTGCCCAAAGGTGTGAAACACTGAAAGTGACTGTACATGATCTCCTTTCCAGTCAGCTGTCCTGAAATTCAGTTAACTGAAGAATTGCCTCTAATATCCTGCCAGCTCAGCCATTGCCCCTTTGCCTCTGCTGTCTTTGAAGCCACAGTAATAACTAGCTTTGTGTCACATCACCAGATATGTTGCTGTTACTATTTTAGCCAGAGCGCCTGTTGTTTGAAGTCCCATTTACTGCATTCCAGCTGGCGCTCAGGAGTTTATTTAGGCATGTTTAATCTTCTCACTAGGTTTCAACTGCTGTTTTTCTTTATTAACCTAGTGAATGATACCAAACTTTTCTAGGATGATTGACATCAGTCAGGAAGAGTGTTGGTTATTGGATCTCCATTTGCTAATGAAGTCATCTTTGTAAGTAAACAAGTGGAAAGACTTTAGTTTTGATGTATTTGCTGAGAACAGTTTCTTGCAGGCTGTTACCAGGGTAGGGATATGGGTCTTTGCAAGTGCATAAAGTTTCTGCTTTTGCAGCTTGTTTGACTCCTGTCAAAAGCTTGGGCTTTCTTCTGTTCTTCCAGCCATCAGACTGGCAAAACCAACCTTCCCACCCCAACCAAAAAAATTCTTTGTGCTTACCAACTTGTAGCAATCTTGTCAAGTTTCCTTATCTGTAGAACTTGATCCTTGTTGTGAAGGGCTCTGCCAAATCTAATAGACTTGTTCTTTCGTCCTTCAGGTAATAGCACCCATCATTTCATCACTTTGTTGCAATGTATTGTTCTCCCCTCCTCCTCAAGGCTCTATATAAGAACTTACTTTATGATCTGTTTAACAAATCTAGGACAAGAAAGTTGAAGAACAATTCTAGTAATACAAAGGGACTGCATCATAGTTGTATCATCCTATATCCAGCACATAAGGCCTTGTCTGAAACTTAAAATAAGTTAATATATTACAGTTCAAATTAAATCCTCCTTTTTGGCAATTTGAAACAAAGTGAATCTTAAATAAACCTGACTTCTAGGATAATGCAGAGGGTTATTCTTCCATATTTTTATTAGGTAAATAAGTGTTAAGTAGATTGATCAAAAATACAAAACTTCAGGAAGAAGTACAATAGAAAATGTGTTTCCTGATTCCTCTGTGACTTTCCTGAATAGATGATGGCTTTTATTATTCTTTCATTAACATTATGATACTGATGGTTGGTATTATATGTATCCATATTTAATACTGCTGTTATTACTTTCTTGTAGTTAAGCTGCAATTATCCTTTTATTGTTTCCGGTCACATTGTAGTATGCTTCTTTTAGTACTTCCTCTGTCAGAGCTCCACAAAAAAAAAATCTTGCAGTTGAGTTGCTTCAACCCTTACTAAAACAGGCAACTCTGTCTCCGTTATCTCCTTCCACTGACTGTAAGTACCATGTAGATGGCTACTCTTGACTATATGCCTCACTGCAAAACCAAACTGAATCCTCCTTTGGAACTGGCAAAAACAGGGAACAAAAGGTGCAGGTTAGTACTGTTGGAAAATAAATGTTAACAGAATTACTGGTTAGAAAT
>VYZV01019517.1:23430-37634 GCA_013401275.1 Pandion haliaetus
AAGAAACAAAAAAAAAAAAAAGGAAGAGAATTTATAGGAGCTTTATGCCTGCCTAAAGGGTGTGGAGGCAAATCTTGACAAATCAATTTGGGGACATTGCAGTCTTCAAGTTCGGAGACTCTCTTTGGGAGCCACTTGGAGGCTAATCAGGAACCTCAGTAGGTAGCTGTCAGGCTAATCATGATTTCAAGCCACTGTATCTCTATTGTCTGTGGTGTGCAATGGCTTCTTGAATTTGCCTGGCTGTTTTGGAATTATTTATTAAATGCCATTGAGCCACCCACAGTCTGAATTAAATGGATATGTTACAGGTCATCTCCTTAATCACTTGAGGTTAGCTCTGATGTTCAAGAAAGTTCTTTTCAGGGTTAATTTTCTACCTAGTTTGCTCTGAATTCCCATTGGTAACCAGGTTTCTGAATGGAATTACCGAGTAAGACTAAAATGAATTCCAGCAGTTCAGGTCTATTACTGCCTGATCCAAACCAAGGAAAGAGGAGGATCTTGCCACCACCTTGAGGGTAGAGTTCTGGGGGTGGATTTTTTTTAGTGTAGGCATCGTCCCAATAACTTCTGTAGTGCTTTAGTATGTTCCACAAGGTCAACAAACTCGAGACGAGTGTATTTAAAAAAGGCGGTTTGTTTTAGATGGGTGGGGTAGTGTTGAGTCCTGAATTAGCATAGAAAGCTATTTGCAAGTGAGAGTGAGTTTGCACAGAAAGATTGTACGCTGTTTTTCCATAGTAATTACCTGCCTAGATTTGCCAGCTCTTTTACCTCCAGTTGGAAGAATGATTTTTAAGGTTAACTTTTTAGGTGACCTTCAAAGCAACTTTGCATAAGCTACTTGTAAGATCTAAATCACAGGATGGAGTTCTTTGGTACTCCTATTGGACTATTTTTATCTACAAAAGTTAAACAGTAACCAATTATGGGAGGAACTCACCACAATCAGGGTGTGAAATGCCTGAAGTATTTGTTTAAAATCTGTTAAATCTGTTCCTACCATTATTTTTTTTATCTCATGTTGCATATTTAAACATACCACCTGTTTCCGGAATGCTATTGTTTCTTGACTCCAAGAAATGAGTGATTTTATGCTAGTGCTAGGATCCCATAGAGGCTTCAAAACAGCATCTGTACCAGAAAGAGAAGGTTGGCATTCTATTTGTCCAGCCTAAAGCTCTTGTCCTTACTGTGGAAGGTCAAATGAGGTGGACAAAGCAGGAAACAAGATAATGTTGCAATAGGCCTTTATCTGTGCAAGAGGAAAAGGTACAATAACATCAACAACACAGACCTTGCTTTTTCTTCTTCTCCAAAGCACATATCAGAAGGTTGTTAGAATTTGCGTGCTCCATTCCCTGTTACCTTAAGATACGTATTCAAATGAAAAAAATTAGATTCGGGTGGCTGATGCAGTTGCTACCCTTTTTGTCTGTCTTACACTTCCTCTGTGGCAGGAGTAGCTGTATGTGAAGTAGGACATCTAAGTCACTGCAGTTTACAGTGCTAAGGGAGTCTAAAATTCATGCTAGTTCATTTTATTATGTTGGACTGCAAACTGTGGTGTCTCAGACTGCCACTTTCCTTGGAGCTCATGCTGTTTACGGAAGGAGGTTGAGGCAGGCAATGTACAGCAATAGCTTTGGTTTTCCTGGTGCATTCTGCTAAGGAGATTAAATGAGTCAACATTTGATCTGAATATCCAAGTAGACAAGTTGTAGTGGTTTCAGCCCAGCCGGTAACAAAGCACCATGCACCCTCTGGCTCACTCCCCACCCCACCCCTGGCCACGTTGGGATGAGGAGAAAATCCAAAGGCAGGCTCGTGGGTCGAGACAAGGACTGGGAGGGATCACTCCCCACTTATGGTCACGGGCAAAAGACAGGCTCAACTTGGGGAAGAAACAAAAGCAATTTAATTGACTACCAATCTAATCAAAACAAGGATATTAGGAAGTGAAACCCAGCCTCAGAACACCTTCCCCCCACCCCTCCCTCCTTCCCGGCTCAACTCCACTCCCGGATCTCTCTCCCTCCTCCCCCCGGCGGCACAGGGGAACAGGGGATGCAGCTTGGGGTCAGCTCCCCACACCTTGTCTCTGCCGCTCCTTTCCTCAGGGGGAGGATTCCTCACTCGTCCCCTGCTCCACCGTGGGGTCCCTCCCATGGGAGACAGTCCTTCACCAACTTCTCCAGTGTGAGTCCTTCCCACGGGCTGCAGTTCCTCACAAACTTCCCTGGCGCGGGTCCTTTCCGCGGGCTGCTCTCCAGTCACACACTGCTCCAGCGCGGGCTTTCGCATGGAGTCACGGCCATCTTGGGGGGCCTCCGCTCTCCTGCTCCCCTCCCTGGGCTGCAGGGGGACAGCCTGCCGTCTCACCACGGGCTGCAGGGCCATCAGCCTCCTCAGGCGCCCCTCCTCCCCCTCCTTCTTCACTGACCTCGGGATCTGCAGAGGGGTTCCTCTCACATTCCAATTCCCCCCACTCCCTGCAGTTTTCCCTTCTTAAAACTGTCTCCCAGAGGCACTACCACCGTCACTGACTGGGTTGGCCTGGGCCAGAGGCAGATCCGACTTGGAGCTGGGGGAGGTTCCAGCAGCTTCTCACAGGAGACACCCCTGTGGCCCCCTCTCCCGCTACCAAAAAAACCTGCACCACACAAACCCATAACACAAGTCCGTGCCACTCGGAGATCAAGATGAAATATCTGTCTTGTCCCTCATTAATAGTTTGACCTTCTGGACTCTTGTAGATCCATTCTACTTTATTGGACCCATTCCATGCCCTCAATATACCTCTTCCTCCCTCCTTCATCACTTAGCTTTGTTATTTCTGGAGTTGGGCATCCCAGTGGGAGTATGAATGCCTGTGGGGAGACAGTCTGAGCACTAGAGAAGTTGCCTTACAGAATTGGTTTGAAATTAACTGGTATGTACTGTTGCTGCGTATAATACACTTAATACAATCTTAAACCCTATTTTGTAGTGGTATAGAGATGCAGTATTTCTTAATGACCACTTCTCTAAAACTGTTATCTCTTTATTCTGTGGGAACGTGGTGAAAATACAAGATTTGTTGTGGCTAATCCCAAAAGCCTCCACTCCTTCATAAAAGTATAGAAGGAAGGGGAGAGACAGGAAACGTGATTTACTAATTTGTGGAAGGGTTTTGATATAGTGCTCTGTCAGAGCAAGTGGCTGCCTGGGAGATCCATTCAGTCCCATATTCCTAACAAAATGGAAGAAATTGCTTAGATGATTTAAAATGTTTCTGCTGTCACTTCAGGATGCCACATTTTGGGAGAGGTGCTATAGACTAATAGAGTCTAGAGTGGGCTTATTCTACCACAACTCTGCTGCTGTTGCATTGAAAAATTGTGTTGAAGAATTCATGCTGCAGAAGATAGATATATTTCCAAATTGAATGATGTGTTTTCAAAATATTTGCTGCTTTTATAATCAGGGTAGAACACTATCACAGGGTAGATATATTGCAGCTGTGTTTTAAATAAAGTGTTAAAAGTGTTGTGGTGGTATTTGAATAATTGTTTGGTGTGGATTTGTTTTGGTTTTGGTTTTGCTTATATCCTGTGGGATAGACATTATAAACTTTGAAAAATCTTTCAGGACTCTAGGAAACGTTTTGCCCTTGTTTAATCCATTTAGAATTTTCTACTTGTATTTGCCTTGTGAGGTTCTGCATGAATAGGGCATGGCAATTTACTGATATTAAGTCAAGTAATTGGATTTATTTAAATTGTGTAACATTGCATGTCTTAAGGTTATCTCTCCAAGTATTGTGTTTGACAAGTGCTGACAGTGGATCTGGAAATTCTAGATAACGTGACTTTCTTGCAAGTCTTCTTAGCTTGTATATAAACACACAGCTTTTTTTGTAGACTTTTGTTGAAAAGGAGTGGAGTGGAAAGTGTAATGTCTTGGCTCAAAGCATTGTTTTAACTTTTGTACAAGGCTTATATTTGTTTGAATATTTGTGACAATAGTTACTTTTTATAGCAAAGAATTCTTGAGTATGATACTGTTTGTAACTGGATTTAGATAGTTATGCTGATAAAGGTTTGTTTCAATAAAATTCTGTAATAGGGAAAAAGGATTTTTACTTCTCAAAGCAGCCCTGCTTTTTATGCTTTACATATGTTGAGAAAAAAAACCTTCATAAAATACCTTGCTATATTTGCTCATTAAGTTTTGCAAGATGAAGATACTTTTGAGTTAAAATTCCAGTTGCCTAATATGGTATGTACATATATTGTACTTGCAAACACATCTTGCAAGGCTTTGGACTTTGATTAAGCTTAGATCTTGAGTCGTTGCTGTATATAGTTCACGTATTAGTCTGCACCTTTGAGGCACACATGTCTTGTGCTCAGACAGGAGGTTCCATTGTTATTGTGGAACTTGCTGGCCTCTTGTGCTGGTTTGTCTTGCCTTTATAGTGTGACCCAGAAGACTGGTCAGGGGAAATGCTTGTGCCTGGTATATGGCCAGCAATGGAAGGGGTTTAAAATATCTGTTCATGGGGAACACTCCCTAAAAATATATAGGGAGTGAATGCCGTAAACCAGGGGAGGTCAAGCAGGCAGACCGTTACTGAATCTGTGGTAGTTTCATTGCTAGTTTTGTCTTCATGGGGAATTTGGAGCACTTACTACCATCTCTCTGTCCTAATACTGCAAAGAGCCTATATGCTCCAAATTATGATGTAAAGGACAAAATAATACTGCATTTATTGTGAGTTTACAGTGCTTTAAGTCCAATGAAGTAGAGAAAAACCTTGGGGTTTTGTTTGTTTACTTTTAGTTACATGGATTTCAGTACCCGTGCTCTGGTAAAGTTCTGTGCTTGCCGGTATATAGTGGAAGATGTGATCATATTTGAAGAACAGTATGTAGTCCTTGAAGCATAAATTTGGGCATAAAAGTCTTATTTTTGTCATTTTTCTTTCTTCCTCATTTGCATAATTTCTTTCCAGAAGTTTTAAACCCGGCATTTTTCCTCTCTGTGTCTCTTTGTCTCTTATTATACTTTTCCTTCCTGATGTATAATGGATTCGTTTGGCAAATTAGGATTTATTTCTGTAAAGTAGCACACTTATTTTCAAGAATTGAAAAAATTTGGCAAAATAACTTTCCTCACAGTTCAAGGTGGGAATTGCTACAGGAAACAAAATGACCCCTGTAAGTTGTGTTCCCTGGGAGGTTCTAACTCTTACAGCAGTAGTTACTATTTCTTTTCATTACAAGCATGTCTGTGCTAAGTCAGGATAAACCATTCTTGAAATTGTATGGGTTTTTTTTTTTTTTTAGTTCATTAGAGTTGAAAATTCAAAATCTAGATTAGGTAGAAATTGCTTCAAAATCTGAAAGATCATGGTACTAATTGATAAAAAAGCATTGGATTAAGCCCTTGCAGAGTTTACTTACCAGATTAATTATGGAGCAAATAGTAAGAATGTTCATTTATTGAGTCTGAAATTGCTTCACTTTGTCTGCTCTAAGTATGTCTTGATTCTATCACAAGAGCAGTACAGTCCAGGCAGAGTTGCCTCTACCTTTGTGTACCTTCCGTGATGGAATTCTTGAAGGAACTTTGTGGTTATTGGGACTATGAATTTAAACCACTGTCTGCTGGCAGAATTTGCTGTCAATTTGAGGGTGTCTGTGGGGAATTTCTATGTAATTTTAAAACCTGTACACTTGAATCTTTGCTTCAGCCCGTGTCATTTACTACCAGAAGTGCATTTCATTGTATTATAGGAAGGTACAAATACCCTTTTTTTCATGTTCTTATGGAGGTTGTGGTAAATGTAAACACAGACTAAAGGAATGCATGAGGTCGTTATTACAGATCTGTAAAATCTGATACCCAGATTAGGGAAGTAAGAGAAACCAAATGGAGGATAAGCCAGCTCACCCAACATTAATTTTTTAAATTTAAATGACACTGAAACCCCATGAAGAAATGGACCATTATCTTGCTATTCTAACTTCCTTTTCCACAATAGAATCTTCTAACATAATTTATCTTTTGACACCAGTACTGAGCTTAAAGTTAAAGCACATCACATGTGCTGTTTGCTTACAAACTGGAATTTACATAAATACCTAAGCAGTGTTACCTTAAACCTAAACAAAAGAAAGCAGTTACTGTTTCCTCTAATATCTTGGGAATGAAACCCAGAAGAGAACAAAATTGGTAAGAAAAACAATGGTTTCAAATCCGGCACTCCTTTCCCCTTCTTTTGTCTTCTTTTCTGCTTTCCCAGTAAATATTACTTATGGTACTGATCTCAGTCTTCCAAACCAAAGTTTCTCCAAAAATGTTGCTACTTGGAAAGTGAGGGAAACGAACCTAGGGTAGAAGTGGCAGAGGAAATAGCAGCAGCCAACAAAAAATGAAAAAATGAAAACCTGAGCAGTAATTGGGAAGATTAGCAGAAGTTTACTTGTCCAAATATAGCTTTTCTGAAAATCTGTTAAAAAAAAAATAAATCCTGTTTTCTGTAGGAATATGTTGGAGTTGTCTTATACCACTATTTTTTTAACTACAATGCAGTGGTACTCAAGCCCAGTCAACATTGGTTATGAAATATTTATAAATTTCACAAATTATTTTTTATTTCAGTTTGCAGACTAAGGTGTTGATCCTGTAGCTTGTGCCCTTTGGGCTAAACTGTAACTCTATTTAAAGCTGTAGATAATTGTACACTTTTAATGTTTTATAGGCTTTATTCAGTAGAAAAAAAGGAGGAAAAAGAATTGTTAACAAATCAGTCCAGGTTGTGACAGTGTTAAAGGAAATCTGTGTAGTATAAGATAAGGCTACATGTAAATTCATAGCCAACATATTGAAAGACAAAGAGAATGCGAGGCTTTAGGAGCCTTATTTCAAGACAGTCCTCCTTTGCATTTACATTTTGGCATTTTGAAAACTTGCCATAGTGGTGACATTTTGAGGCATCCAGTTTAGTTGCCTTCAGATAGACGCTACAGATCCTATGTGGCTTTTATAACATCCACAATTCTTGTTAGGTAGAAAATACTGAGAAAGCAAATTACTGTCTATTCCAGATACTTGTGGTGGCCTGTCAGTGTTAATCTGAAATTTGTGATTTTTCTGTCTGATCAGGAAACCATCTGTTGCCCCTCTTGTCCTACTTCCTCTTCCCCCGTCCCCCATACTTTTTCAATATGCCACAGAAAGAAGGACGGAAATTGTATTTGATGTTGTGGCTTTTTGAGAAACTTTGAAATAGTATTTGTGGCTGCAAATAATGCTGGTCATTGAAAGCTCTGGAAATAGGTCTGTGAATTAGTAACTATTTAATAATATATTTACTTTCATTTTAGAATTAGAAAAGAAAGTCTCTACTCCCAGCTCTCCCAGCGCTCGTGGATCTTACGTTTATTCTGCTTTGTCACTGAAGTCTAGTAAACAAGTGTTAATCCTTAGAAAATTTCCTTAGGGGTCTTGGGTCTGTCTTGAATTCTGATTCAGTAACGTATTACTGGGAAAACTCCCTTGGAGGCTTTAGTTTAAGTTCATGCTCAGGCATGAATTCAGAGCCTGCTATAGCTCGTCTATGCTAGATATGACCAGTTCTGGAGAGAGGATGTACTTGACTGACCTTTCTGCCAAAGTGTGTCAGGAGCAACGTACAGCACAGTCCTGGCATTTCCCTAGTCAGATCAGGAAGATAAAAGGAAATCTCCAACAGGCTTGGACATTTTTGCCTCTTATACAGCAAGATGTCGTAAGAACAAATGATGTATTTCTGTATGTATATTTCTTCCATACTGGGATTCACGTATCTGAAGATAATGGTGATACCTGCTTAGAATACTATAAAATGTTGTTTAGTGTACTTTAGAGTATTTAAAAATTGCCTGTGCATTGTTCAAGACTGCATGTGTAAGTATAAGTTAAACCAACAGTCCATTTCACAGAAAAGAACATTTTTTTAAATTCTGTTTTCCATGGTAACTTTCCATTCTACCTTGGGTTGAACATTACCTTCCAAACTTTGCTTTATGTCTTTGAATTCAGTATTGGTCATATAAAACTACTTCTAGTAGTTGCTTTCCTTTTCTCATGAAATATAGATGGCATCATAGCTATTGTATGTAACATTTAGTAGTGCAGTGTAACACTGTACTCTTTAGCATTAAGCTAATTACTGATAGAGTAGCTTCAATAATGTCCATAGGCATGCAGTTTTAAGGTCAATCATCCTCTACGCAAATATATAACAAAAACTTCATAAAGTTTAAGTACATGTTTTTTTTCCTGTAAACTGCTGGGTAATGCAGTGAACCAGAATTCTAGAGCATAAATGAGGTGTATTTTTAATAATGCATTCTATAAATTCAGAGAAATAAATTTTTATCCTTCACTTAGAACTGAAGCTTAGTGTAGGACTCTTTGGATTATGCAAGTGTAGTTGTTTGTGGAGCCGTACTGTATGTTTGAAATGATAGGGATAAAAACCCAATTGAAACGCATCTTTTGGAAAAAAGAACATTGTTGATCTACACCATTAAGGTTTAAGGTATTGGTACTGTTAGTTTGCTTCCTTATGAAGCAAATTAAAAGACTTTTCATTTAAAAATAAAGAGGGTGGTGCTTTTTGAAAATAATGAAAACCACCTTCCTATGTAACAGAAGTTAGGTTACGTATTGTACTTTATATTATTGGTATGTTTTCTGAATTTATTTCTTATCAGCACATTCCCATGACATTTCCTCTTGTAAAATACTCAACTCTTCCTCCCCCCATCCCCTTTTGTATTTACAAACTTAACTTTAATTCTTCTGTGTCTATTCTGATTAAAAAGAAGGAAAGAAAAAAAAAAAAAATGTTGCAGCATTAGTAAGAAAAGATTGTGAGGCCTGCATGTAATTCCCGAGCTTCCTGACAGACAGCAGTGGGCCACATCTGACACAAATGGTTCTGATTTTTAAATCTCCTGTTTTTTAACTACACAAAAGCACCTCAGATTATTACTGTTGAAAAGTTTGTTTGCTTCCTGTTGAGAGCTGGGAATCCAGAATTAGGTGAGTGTACCCTGTGTCTCGGGTTCCTGCTGAATCCTGCGAGGGGGCCCGGCTGTGGAGGGGAATGGGGCCCCTGCCCAGCTCTCTGGGGCTGTGGGGCAGCCCTGCGGGCGAGCCCTCCCGGGGAGGCCTGACGCCCCATGGTGAGCTCTGCGCTGCGTATCCCTCCGTCTGCCCAGCCTAGTCCGCAGATGAGGTGGAGCTGTCACCTGTCTGCAACCAGAGGGGGGCTGTGGGAGAAGAGGGGAGGAAGAAGGGAAAAGTGTAGGCTGGGAAAAGAGAAGCGAGGGCTGTCTTGCCTTCCCTTTACCACTGCCCGCTGCAGCTTCCAGCACAGATGAAGTTCTCTGGGGACAGACCCTGGCTTTTAATGAGGTCAGACTGAGTGGGGGTTGTATGGGAAGAAGGATGTAATAACATGAAAAATCCAGAAGCGCTGCAGTACTCATTGGTATTGTAGGAGAGCTGGCGGTGGTAAAGCCTTTTTTGGCATTACATGGTGCCATTGCAAGGGCAGAAGAACCAGTGGGGTCACCAGAGACATCCATGTTGCTGAGCTCTGCGTACTGGGCGTTCATCCTTCATTACGGTCTGAATTACATGGTGCACTTGTTCTCCCTGTGCACCTCCTGAGCTGGGAAAGGACGCTCCGTGGCTTTGTGGGCATTGACCAGCGCAAAAAGGATGGATGTGGGTGTTGGGCAGTGAACAGTGGAGGCGTAGTGAGTAGTGGTGCAAAGGTGTCTCTGCAACAGAGGTTTCTCTAGGATCAGGGGAATGGTTTGTCTTAGTTCTGCTGAAGAGTGTAGGTTCTGCGTTCTTAGTAAAACTTTGACCTTTTTAATCCCTGCAAAAGTGAGGCAACAGGAAATAGAAGATAGAGACAGCATCTCCATCTTTAGCTGAGGCACTGTATAGGTGACATACCTTTATATTAGTGGTAAAGAGTGAGGAAAATCTTGATTTGCACACTTGCAGAACATAGTTTTATAGGGTTTTTTTTGTCTGCCCTGGTTTTATTTAAATCCTAAGCAAAGGGTTTGACGTTGAAACTAAAAACCCCTCCAGTTCTGCCTTGAAATTAGGAAGATGAATCAAAAGCTTCTCTTAATGGGTTGGGTTTTTCTCCTTCCTCCTCACACTTTCCAGTCATCCTTCTGCCTGGTTTCTGCTTCCTATTCTTCCTTTACTATCTTTTTGCTCCTAAAATGCTGAATGTTGCCTGAGAGAGCATATTTTTTTTCTTCGTAACTGTATTGCTTTTACCTGCTTGTCCCCCACCCTTTGTATATCATTTAGATAAAGTCCTGCCCATACTTTGGGGCTGGGAACAGGCAGTATTTGTGCTTGGCTGCTGAGAGGTGTAAAATGTTAACTTTCATATTGCAGATGATGAAGAAAAAAAATTTCATGAGCCTTTGTTGTATTAATGAGGGTTTTAATGATGTGATCAGAAACTTAAGTGAAGAGTACCATAAGGCTTGATGTGGTTAGGGAAAACTTGAATTTCAGTAGGTTCTGGATCTGCCGGCCTCACAGTGCTTGGTATGATCATTTCTCTTTGAAATAGTTCTGTCATTGTGAGTGACTCCACAATAAAAAAGTGAAAAAAGGAGGGGGAATGGAGTTTCAATGTGTGACTGCAGTAACACATCATCTTGCGGTTAAAAATTACCAATTATTTCATTGAAATAATCTGGAAACAATTTCCCTTGCTGGATTTACTAGGAAGTCAGCTGTTTTTCTGAAGTGCATCCTAATTCCCTGAATAGGTAATAAGATTCAAACAATATGTTTATCTAGTTTATTTCAAAAGATTAATTTTTTTTAATGGTGGGTAAAAAAATCACTCTGCCACATGTGCAGGGGATTAACTGGCTCTGTCCTGTTTTCTACAGGCAAGGATAATTCTTGTTAAATTTGGGGGGGATATCAGTGTGAAAATATGAAATAGTTTGGTCATGTGCATTTAGCTTATTGTTTATTTAGTTTTTAGGGTTTTGTAGTGGGTATATAGATATCCTTGAATGTAACGCTCCACAGATTTCTTATCAGGTAACTTAACCAGTCAGTTCATCATCTATTTCTTTACCTGATTTTGGCAGATGGGTTATTACAAGCTGACTCTAAGAGAAGATTATTAGAGGAAAAGACTCGAGACCCAACTGGATGGACATTTAATTTACCATATGTATTTGGACTAAACAAAATGCTCATGACTAATAACAGAGGAAAAAAATTTGTCAGCAAAGAATGACTTAGAGGTCAAGATATGCAGGTATAGCATTATTGCTGCAAAGAATAGACTATGTAAGGTCTTGCAGAAGAAATTAGAACAAACAGCGAAGTGTTCTTCAGCTGTAAAAGTTAAAAGACAGCAAGAAGAATGCAAGGGTGACCTCTCCAAGGTCCAGATGGGATAAAGGATCAAAATTATATGGGTGTGGTCCAAAAACTAAGTAGCAATTCATGAATGCTGACAAGGCAGATAAGGCAAGCTAGATACTGGTTCCCTCTTAGAAGGTACTGGAACATAGCAGATCCTCTAGAAAATGTGCTTATTTCTTTAAATCTTTCAGGGAAGTTGAGAGGGGATGAAGCCATGTTATTGGAGACTGACATATTTTGTAAGAATATGGAAAAATAGCTAAGAGGACAAGAGCTCTGTTAGCATACCCTCAGCAGTGTATGTTGGTTAACTGTGAAGACTTTTCCAAGCCTGTTCTTTTAAAAAATTCCACAAGTTTTGTTTCCTCTTTAAAATATTATTTAGATTGCCTCAAGTTTGTTGTGAGAACCTATAGGATTTATGAATCTGCATTCTGAGATCAGAGCTTTAAACCATGAAATTTAGCATCCTGTCATTGGCAGCAATTACTGCTAGATGCATGAGGAGATGGTAAAAAGAGCTACTTAGTTCTCTTCACATGATTCTTCTCTGCATTTTTGTCTGTGGAACTGTGATGCTGAATGCTGAATAACCCATTTGCCCTTGAGAAAGTAATACAAATTGAAAGATAGATTTTTCCAGAGAGATTTGCACCACTTGCTTACATGAGAATGAAGCCTTAAGAGTTTTTGGAATGTTTTCCACTTTCATGCCCTCTTTTATGGGTTAATACTTTTGTTATGTTTCTGTTGACATCTGCTATAGCCCTTTGACTTATATTGGAAGGCAGTTTTGAGCAAAGATTCTCTCACAGTAGTAATAGAATTCAGAGCTTGCTTATAAATCAATCATCTGTTGTCATCACCTGAGAGCTTGTCCTTGTAAAACATAAAGCCAAAGAGCTGCTAAACCTAAACAGTTGGCATAAGTAATGCAATTCTTCTAAAATGTTGACTTTCACATTTTTACCTGAATATTTTTCATAGTTCTTGTAAATATTTGTTGCTGCACTTTAGTAGGAGAAAGTCAATATTTTTCTTTGCAGTTTCTTTCTGCTCCCAGTGTGCTAAAGTAAATTTTGTGGCTGGTTGTAGAAGTTTTTGTTTTAAGACTGATCTTTGCACATTTCAGGAAAATCAGTTTGCCATATTCCATTTTAAAATCTATTGTTTAAATACCCATGGTTCTTAAGACTTGAGTTCTTTTCCGTTGTTTTTTACCTGCTCTTGACCTGCTGCTCGCTTCAGTCTGTGCCTCATTTAATAATTACTGATTTCAGTGAAGTACTATATAAGAACTGTATCTTATCACTACAGCTTCAATCCAGATAACGGACTCATCTGATCTTAAAATGTAATTTTGACCACGACGTTCTTTTTCATTGTTTTCTTTTCAGCCCAGTCACTGAAAGAGTTTGCTCGGCTCCTGATTGCTGTTGAAGAGGAGAGGAGACGGCTGGTAAGTTTGTTGGCAATAATATGTTACGGTGGGCCTCTTTTTGTATAAAATAGTACCCTTTTTTCTATTTCTCAGGATGTGCTATTTTTATTTTTTTTACTTGTGTAATAGATGTTAAGTATTTCATAAGAATCACTTCAAATTCTGCAAAGGCAGAAACATGCTAGCACAGACTGCAGCAATTTTTAATGGAGCGTTCAGTCAAATACTTTTGCATTGATTTAAAAACTGTTTTGCCACAATTTCTTTCCTCCTCACTCCCCACCCCAAAATAACCTTTGAATGCTGCTGTGCCTTTTCTTCTCTTATTAGTCACAAGGCGCAGCAATAAATGAAACTGTAAACAAAGACCTTATAGTGGAAATGTAGATTGGTGTTTATATTTAATGAAATACTTTGAGTGTTGCCCAGTGAATGTATACTAGTAATCCAAGAATATGATAAATAAGTGGTAAGAAGAGAAACCAAATTCATCACCCCTGAGAAGCTCTTGCAGAATACATTATTGATCAGACTTGTCAGATTTCTCCTTTGTTATGGTATTCTTATTCCCTTTGTTTCCATACCGATGAATCTACAGTATGCTTTCATTTATATTTCTATTCAGATGTAGCTTTGTTAAAGAAGTTTTAAGTTTGTTCTTACACAAGTATGTTTTAAAAAGTTCCACATAAGCAATGAAACTACTCTTTTCCTTCCTTGGAAGTCAATCATAGATAAAGAAGTGAGGTAAGGATTAACTTCAATAGGGGGATTTTAAAATATTGTGAAAGTTTAATTAGCTCAAATCCATCCAATGACTATGTCTGTCTTGGGTTTTCTTCTTCTTATGAGTACTTAGGGAGGTGAGGAAAAGGATTTTCTGACTCAGATTGGAGCAAATTTATTAATCCAGAAAGAGGCTTACATAAAGTTCTCATATTCCTAGGAGTAAGTAACCATAGAATTGGTCTCCCACTGTTTCTGTTTACATAAATATTCTAAAGTGGCAAAATCATAAATATTTATATGGTGTAGTTGCATAGTTAAGATCACCTAAACCTATAAAATTGCAAAATTTTTGCTTAATGCTAAATATTTTTTCCAGGGTAGATGGAAGAGTAAGGTGACTGTTCAGTACTTACCACCCTAAAAGATGTTTACCAGAATACTTGTTAATTACTTAGTTAAGCAATGTTTCAAATTAATAGCTTTCCAGTTTTGGTTAAAGATTATTGTAAGCTAACTATTAGAAAAAGGAAAAGCAATGAGTAGGTGGAGGGTTTTTTTTTTTTTT
>VYZV01019518.1:0-19843 GCA_013401275.1 Pandion haliaetus
TTTTTTTTCATGCGTTTTATTCTCTTATTTAAAGGAGGGCTCTGGTTCAAAGATGAAACACCACAGCCAACTGCATTAGAAAGATGTAGATAGCACTCAAGACTAATAATCAGAGAAGAGTACCTTATCTCTTAATGTCTAACACACCTGGGAAGAGCGCAGATAGATGGGAATCAAGAGTACAGGGCAGGGAAGTGAGGGCTGAATGTGAGGTTCCTAGGGAAATTCTCAAGCGAGAGAGATACTTGAGAGAACTCCTGAGAGATCAGCTTAGTGACTTATACACGGACAGCAGAGAAAAGACAGATAGAACTTGCCTGCTGATCAGATCAGGTCACAGAAGAGGGCATATCAAAAGAAAGAGCATTAAAAAAGGCAGCTCAGTTGGCAGCTGACAGGAAACAATCATAGGAAAAGTTCAGATTGACAAAAGATACCAGGATAAAATACAGGGTCTGGGATATTTAATGAACATAGAAAAGAACAAAACAGACAAACTAGTCACTCAAATTGGACCTAATGCAAACTATCTCACAGTATTTTGTTCTAACTCTGCCAGAATTTGAGTTTTGAGGAGCACGAGGGTATAAAAACCTTGCTGCCACATAATGGAACTCCAAAATGCTCATAAAAATAAACAACCTGTACCTGTACGTTACAGTAGGATTTGTATCTAACACCAAGATACAAGTCATTCAGTTCATTGTACTTTAAACTGTGGTAAGCACAGCTGTAAGTGTGCCACAAATGAAAACACTTGCCTTGCCAACTAACAGTACAGCAAGTTAAGTATCAGAATGCTTTACGCATATCCACCCGATACTAGCAAAACAAGAATAACACAGCGCCACGAGGCCAGTGCTTTATCTCTACTTAAAAAAACCAAACAACCCAAAACACAACTGCCAGAATATTTAAAAATCAGAAAACATGTGTAAGGATCACTACATATTTAAACATGATCATAACCGTGACTAGAAGAATCCTGCCAAGATTACTAGAATGCTGTAGCACATACCCTATGAAAACAGACTCGTTCAGCTAGACTTAATTAGCTTGAAAGAAAAAAAAACCCAAACCAAACAACAACAAAAAAAAAAACTTAGGAAGGATCCAAGAGCAGCTTTCCTGTACCTACAAAGAGGTATCAAGAAGATGAAACGAGACTGTTCAGTGGTGCATGGTGGGAGGACGTGAGACATCAGGCATAAGTTGAAAAAAGACAGTTTCCAACTGGCTATAAGGAAAAGCTTTTTCACCAAGAAGACAGTCATGCAGTGAATGAGGATGCCTGGACAGACTCCATCCTTGGAGGTTTTCATGACCAGAAGTTCTCTTCCAACTTCATTTATGCCACATGCCCAAGATACTCAACAGAAAACATTCTGCAGGAGGGATGATTCAGAGACTAAGTCCCACACATAGTACTGCCCTATCTTGCTCCTTGGGGCCTTAGTTAGAAAGTTGCAGTTACTTCTTTCGACAAAAAAAGGAATCAAGAGATGGAGTAGGACAACAGCACAGTAACACAACTTAGAAAAAGTTACCTTCGAGTTTCTTCACTTTTGTTTCCAGTTTCTTTCTCCTGTTAAAAAGAAGGCATTAATACATCATTTTTGTATAGAATTATGTTGCATGAAAGCCAGAATGAAAAAAAAAAAAATCTAGCCATTTCAGAGAAAACACACTTCCTAGACCCAGGACCTGTGAGACCAATGCGTCCCTGACATTAAGTTGACATTTTAACTTGAAAACTTAAATCAGTGGCATGTTGCTGACATTCTCACAGAAACAGCTGTATCTGTTAGAGGTAAGAGTTTGCTCTTAAGAGAGTCAGTCCACTAATCCAGGTATACAAATACACCTTCAGCTACAACTTGGGTTAGTTACAAACACAACCTGAGGAAGCTGGCTTCTGTTTTTTGCATTTCTATGTTGTAATGCAGACAGGTTAGTTTTACTCCTTAAAAACAATTAAGCCTTGTTTACAATCAATAAGACCTAAGCAATGAGATAATCAGGAATAGCCTTCAGGATCACTTATGTCCCAAAGCTTTTTGTTCAGAATACCCAGGTGTTTACTAAAGCCAGACCAAAACTAAAAAAATTATGCATCCTGAACAATTTTGATTTCAGCATTTCCAACTCTACCTTATATGTAAAACACACACAGAACTGGAAAATTAAAAAAAAAAAGTAAACGCTTCTATTATTTCCTTCCATTAAACCCCAGTATCCCAGAAACAGTTCTTAAACTCCTGTGATAAGAAGAGGACTCTGTCCTGACAAACACAAGCTCCCAATGCTCACTGATCACTTTCACAAAGAGCATAGTTCATCCATTCCCCATATTAAAACTTGTATAATGGACTGAGATTTACAGCCTAAGCCTTTCTGGATGTGCAAGCTTTAATCATCATTTCAGACATTAACTGGAATACATTTGAAAACCCACTTCGAAACAGGATGATTGACCACCTTTGGCATGGTCACTAGTCAAAGAATTTATACTATAAAGTAATAGACCGATGCTCTTGGGCCTTCTCAGCCTGAATAGGTTCATGCTTGACTCTCTCTATACTCAGATGATAGCTTTGACAGTCAAGGTGAGAATTTCAGAAAAAAATCCTCATAAAACATCTTTGCAGAGAAAAAAAAAAAAGAAAAAAGGGAAGCTTGTCCTTTAGAAAATAGCAGGTAATGAACTTTGGTTTCTCTCTAGATTATCTTCTGACCAAAGCACAGAATTACTGCATCTACAATGTATGGACACTGGAAGCAAGGACAGGCGACATGGGAGGACTACAGAGATGCTGTGCGCCACTGAAGGGAGAAGATTCATGCAGCCAAAGCTCAATTAGAGTTCAAGCTGGCCAGTACTCTGAAGGACAACAAAAAAGGCTTTTTAAAATATATTAACAACAAAAGGAAGATCAGAGATAACAGTGATCCATTACTTGATGCAACTGGTCACCTCACAAATAAGGACAAAGACATTTAATGCCTTCGTCTCTGTCTTCAATACCGATGATGGGCCCTGGGACCCCCCCATGTTGGAAGACTTACTGCTCCAGCTGGATGCACGTAAGTCTATGGGGCCTGAATGGGATTCATCCCAGAGTACTAATAGAGCTGGCCAATGTCATCACAGGACCTCGCTCCATTATTTTTCAATGGGCTTGGGAGTCTGGAGCGGTCCCAGTCGACTGGAAGCTGGCAAACATTGTCCCAGTTTTCAAGAAGGGTAAGAAGGAAGACCTTGGTCATTACAGGCCTGTCAATCTCACATGAGTACCAGGTAAAATTATGGAGAAGGTTATTCTGGGAGTTATTCTAAAAAGAGACAACGCAGTCATTGGTCATAGCCAGCATGGGTTGACAAGGGGAAAGTCCTGCTTAACCATCTTAACTTCTTTTTACAACAAGCTCATCCATCTAGTTGACCAAGGGAAGCAAGCAGATGTGGCGTTTTTTTGGATTTTCGCAAAGCTTTTGATAACGTCTCCCAGCACACAGCTAGACAAGTCCATAATACATTGGCTAAGCAACTGGCAGAGGGGTCAGGCTCAAAAAGTTAATAGTAAATGGGATTACATCAGGCTGGCGACCAGTCACCAGTGAGGTTCCCCAGGGCTCAATTTGGGACCAGTGCTCTTTCATGTTGTTATAAATGATCTGGACGCAGGACTCAAATGTACATTAAGTAAGTTTGCTGATAATACGAAATTAGGAGGAGCTGTAGACTCCCTCAAGAGCAGAGAGGCCTTACAGAGAGATCTGGACAGAGTAGAGAGTTGGGTAATCACCAACTATATGAAATTTAACAAGAGCAAGTGCCAGATTCTCCACCTGGGACAGGGTAATCCTGATTATACATACAAACTGGGGGACAAGAGGCTGGAGAGCAGCCCTGCAGAAAGCTCTGGGAGTTTGGGTCGATGGCAAGTTGATTATGAGTCAACAGTGTTATGTGGCAGCCAAAAGGGCCAACCATGTCCTGGGGTGCATCAAGCACAGCATAGCTAACCAGTCAATGGAGGTGAGCGTCCCACTCTGCACTGGTGTGGCCCCACCTTGAGTACCGTGTGCAGTTTTAGGCACCTCAATATAAGGACACCAAACTATTAGAGGGTGACCAAGATGGTGAAAAGTCTCAAGGGCAAGACTTATGAGGAGGTCACTTGGCTTGTTCAGCTTGAGGAACAGAAGGCTAAGGGGTGACCTCATTGCAGTCTACAACTTCCTCAAGGGGGGCAGCAGAGGGGGAGGTGCTGATCTCCACTCTCTGGTGACAAGCAATAGGACACAAGGAAATGGAATGAAGCTGCGTCAGGGTAAGTTCAGGTTGGATATTAGGAAAAAGTTCTTCACTGAGAGGGTAGTCAGTCCCTGGAACAGGCTGCCCAGGGAAGCAGTCATGGCACCAAGCCTGTTAGTTCAAGGAGCATCTGGACAATGCTCTTAGTGATATGGTTTAGTTTTAGGTAGTCCTGTGAGGAGCAAGGAGTTAGACTCAATGATCCTCATAGGTCCCTTTCAACTCAAGCTAGAAATGCTATGATACAAACAACTAAGAATCTGAATAACCAGACAGCCACTAAATGCCAACACTTATTGAAATCATATTTGCAGCTGAAGTAGTTACTTTCACAGGTGCAGTAGTATGCTAACTTCATCAACTCGCACAATTACATTAAGAAAATAAGCAGTAACTCACAAAAAGCAAGGCTTGTAGATGATGCATTTGGATAGAACTCCTCTTACACTACGCAACCCAAGCTCCTATCTGATCTTTAAGATGCATGCACAACTGCAGCTGACAAAGCTATGCTTTATTTCATCCTTAGAGAATGTGATCTTTTAATTTAAATGAGCAACTTCACTTCTGGAACAGTCTAACAGTTTGACTACTTCTTTCAAAGCTTGTCTGTAGGAGTGATTTCATACCTAAAACGTTCTTCACAGTGGACAATCTCAAGTTACCATGCTTGTTACATGCTCAGAATTGGGGAACTGCCATGCTTGTAAATATTCAAAACTCAACTAGACAAGGTCCTGAGCAACCTAACTTTGACACTGGTTATAAATGGCAGATTGGACCAAAGGACTTGAGACATAATTTTTTACCTAAATTATTTTATAGTAACTGTAGATTAACATTCATTTTATGAACAATTCACCAGAATCCTACTTCTGAAAAACCCAGCTCTCAAATTACCGAACTCATGTGACCTACTGCTTAAAATGGCCTCAACATCACAGGTATATAAAATAGATACAGTATCACAGAATGGTGGAGGTTGGAAGGGCCCTCTGGAGGTCATCTTCTATAACCCACCCTGCTCAAGCAGGGCCACCTAGAGCCAGTTGCCCAGGACCAAGTCCAGATGGCTTCTGAATACCTCCAAGGGTGGAGAGGCCACAACCTCCCAGGACAACCTGTCCCAGTGCTCAGTCACCCTCACAGTAAAAAAGTGTTTCCTGATGTTCAGAGGAAGCCTCCTGTGTTTTAGTTTGTGCCCTTTGCCTCTGATCCTGTCACTGGGCACCACTGAAAAGAGCCTGGCTCTGTCCTCTTTGGTCCCCCCCTTCAGGTGTTTATAGACATTGATAATAACACCCCTGAACCTTCTCTTCTCCAGGATGAACAGTCCCAGCTCTCTCAGGCTTTCCTCAATGGAGATGTGCTCCAGTCCCTTAATCACCTCTGTGGCCCTTCACTGGACTCACTCTGGTATGTGCATGTCTCTCTTGCACTGGGGAGCCCAGAACTGGACACAGTACACCAGGAGTGGCCTTACCAGTGCTGAGTAAAGGGGAAGGATCACCTTCCTCAACCTGTTGGCAACAGCAAAAGAGCTTAGGAACACCAAAGTTAAAAATGATAGCCAGTTTACAACGAAGGAAGTAAAGAGTCACCAGTGGGAGTCCCATTGGGATGTATGCTGGAACACATCAGAAATAAAAGGTGACTACAAAAAACAGCAGAAGGGTCTTAGAATTCCAAATGACTAGCGAGCAATCATTAGTGTTGATAAATGAGAAGTGATGCACATGGAAAAAGATAACCACAACTACAAACCCATGACACCCAGCTGTATATTAGCTGGTTCTCTTTTCAGAGCACATTTCCATACAATACTGAGAAGTCACAGGTCCCCAGTACAGGTGATTTAGAGGCTAGGAGTATAACAGCGTTAAAAATCAATTAGACAAATTCATTAGAGAGTCCATCAAGAGCTGTAAGACATAACACACACACACACGCTCCAGGCAAGGAAGCCTTTGAGTTACTGGTTACTGAAAGAACAAACTTTGGGAATTATCAAGGCACAGCTTCACAATATTCTGTACTATGGCAGCAAAAATGATTTCTGCATTTTTGGTGTCAAATCCCTCCCGCCCATTTCTTCCAAACATGGTGGACAGTTCAGGGCCTGCTGAGCTGTTTCTTTAAAAACAATTATTTTAAGGATGATTTTAAATGCAGATCACTTTGGCAATATCATTTATATATTGGCCTCAGAGACTTACCAGCACAGCTGAAATGGACGGCAGTAACAAAAAGCCAAGAACCACTTAAAACTGGAAAAACTACATCTGCTTCTCCAACCTCATCCTGTTCTTAAAAACCTTTGCTAAACAACCACCAACAGCCATTTCAAGACAGGATAAAAATTAAACTAATACTACCTTCTGGAGTGTTTGCTACAAAATTTAAGACCGTTCTTCCATCAACTCCCTGTTTTAAGAACCCATAAGCATAAAAAGTTTAGCAAAATGGAAAGCATAACTAGGTAAGGTACATGACTAAGTTCTGGAAGAGGTAAGAGGGGGAAAGGAAGGCTGTGGAAAAAAAAGAAGTATCACTCACACAGCATCACTGTTTACTATTTCTTCTTTAATTTTAACATATTCCAGTTGACTCTCCCGATAAATCTTGAGAGAACTCTGCAGAGAAGGAAAGCACAGTTAAAATATGTCTCTACTGAGGGCAAAAAAAAAATAGATGGCAGACACTTTACCTATTCTAATGAAAACAGCGTGTAGCTAAAAAAGTATATTCAATGAGAAAACAAGCAAGTTGAAAAGTCAAGTTATTCTTCTTTAAAGGCAAAAGTTACAACAAACAAATAAATCTGTATCTATCTATCTTTTGAGTATGTGCCTCCAACAGCTATCTGGATGGGAACTCAAAGGGGAAGTCAAGAGCACAACTATTATACCCCATACATATAATCCTGCTTTTCCTGAAAAAGTGCCATCAGGACATCAGCTACTAATGGTTGCTGAGGGAAGAGGATTTTAAAAACACTTCTAATAGAATAAAAACTAGGTACAGTGACAAGACAAATGTTAATATCCTACCTTGTACCGCATGAAAAAACTACAAGAAAGAAGGTAGGATATTTTTTGCAGAAATAATAGTTAATGTCTAGAAAATAGGTATCTTTCGGCAATTTGAACAGCCAAAACTTTTCTTCCGTAGACTAAATCTCAGCTAAGGGATGGGAGAGAAATTAGTAATAAACTCAAGTAGCTAATAATGTAAAAGCATATGTTCAAAATGGTAACAGAAGCAAAATCCTATTCTGCATAGACTCTCTTTCCATTTTTTTAGTAGCACAAGTTCTAGAGAGTTCAGTAATCTAGTAAGATCAGAAGAGAAAACCAAAGGAATTTGAATGTATCTCCTTCCTTCCTAAATAAGAAAATAAAACCCAAATAAACTGATCAAAAATCATAGGCAAAAACTTCAGGCTTTTGTAGTTCCTATCTGCAACCTGTTGCCATTTAATTAATTTCACCTAAAACCAGAGCTGCCTGTCCCAGTGAGCTGGAAATAACAATTGGGCTCTTTAAAGCCTGCTTCATTAAGATAAGCATTAAATATATACATTTCCTTCAATAGAGAAAGTGCAAGTTATTTAAACCTTACAAGCACACCTTTTTCTCTTCCAACTCTGCCTTCAAGGAACCCAACTCTTCCTGACACTTTTCCAGAGGCAGGATTTTCTGTAACATCTGCTCCACTTGGCAACGAAGAGCAGAGATCTCTCTGAAACAGGAAGTGTAATTAAAAAAAAAAGTTGCCAAAACCATGGGTGCTTTCAAACTCAATGTTCTGATTCTTCAGGCAAGTGTCTGAGTATTTTGCTTTCCCCTAAGGAAAAATGCTGTGAGAGATACCCAAAGGCTTTTAAGAGTCTAAGCATTCTCATTTTCCCATCCAACATTTTACATTCAAAGAATATTAAGCTGAGCCTAAAGCTAGATGCAAGCTGATGGCATATGCCACAGAGGAGTACAGCCCAGCTGCCTACACTGAAGTGTCAGGTATAAGTGTCTCTACATATGTAGCGGTGTGAAATAAGAACAGAGTCCAACTGCAGGATTTTTCAGCAGGCAGGATAGACTCCATAAAGATTATATGCTGCCTCTTCCTCTATAATCAAATAGAGTAAGCGAGAGCACACAGCCACAATTCTAAGACAAAATGTGTTATACAAATATGGCTGCCCCAAATATGCTTACATTTAACCACCACCAAAAGATGAGCTATGCATCTTCACTTGGTCACTTTAGACTCCTGTGTAACACAGGGCCAGGAAAGAATTTCACACAGGTAGTGTGGAAGGACTGATTTCTCTCCTCATCAAGGGTATCTTTGCTAGCTATGGCCTAGGAAGCATGGTAAAAGAAAGGACCATATTAAAAGCTCAGCCTAGACCCAGGGCTGTTGCTGTTACATCAGACTCCTAAAACCATCTAAGAGGCAGAGAACATAGCATCTTTAGTAAACAGTCTAAATCAAACTTACCGTTCAGCAAATTGAAGCTGTTATCTCTTGTTAAGGTAGAAATTAAAAACAGTTCATCAAACGTCCTTAAGTGTATTTCAATCCAATCACCACTTGCAAAGAAACATCCAATAAAGACTTCTACCCAAAAAACATAGGACTTGCAGAACTAAGTGTTTAATTGATACATTTCAATAGGTTTGAAGTGAATAAGCTGAGCTTATTCTGTTACATTGTTATGGGTTTGTGTGGCACGGGGTTTTTTTTGGTAGTGGGGGAGGGGACTGCAGAGGTGGCTCCTTTAAGAAGCTGCTAGAAGCTCCCCCGGCTACAAAAGAGTCAGACCCGCCTCTGCAGCCCAGATAGGGAATGAGGGTGGCAGCGCCTCTGGGAGAACAGATTTAAGAAGGAGAACCGGCAGTGTGTGGATGGGGAAACGTGAGAGGAACCCCTCTGACGATATTGGAGTCAGTGAAGAAGGAGGGGGAGGAGGGGCGCCTGAGGAGGCTGATGGCCCTGCAGCCCGTGGGGAGACGGCAGGCTCTCCCCCTGCAGCCCAGGGAGGTCCATGGTGGAGCGGAGGCTCCCCACGATGGCCGTGCCTCCATGGTAAAAACTGCGCTGCAGCAGTGTGAGACTGGAGAGCAGCCCGCGGAAAGGACCCACACCAGGGAAGTTCGGGAAGAACTGAAGCCTTCAAGAAGAACTGAAGCCCGCGGAAAGGACCCGCGCCAGGGAAGTTTGTGAGGAACTGCAAAACGCGGAAAGGAACCACGTTGGAGAAGTTCGTGAAGGACTGTCTCCCGTGGGAGGGACCCCGCGGTGGAGCAGGGGACGAGTGAGGAATCTTCCCCCTGAGGAAAGGAGCGGCAGAGACAAGGTGTGGGGAGCTGACCCCAAACCCCCATCCCCTGTTCCCCTGTGCCGCCGGGGGGAGGAGGTAGAAAGCACCAGGAATGGAGCTGAGCCGGGAAGGCGGGAGGGGTGGGGGGAAGGTGTTCTGATGTTTGGTTTTCCTTCCTAATACCCTTCTGTTTTGTTTTGATTTGTAGTAAATTAAATTGATTTAGTTTCTTCCCCAAGTTGAGCCTGTCTTTTGCCCGTGACCATAAGTGGGGAGTGATCCCTCCCAGTCCTTGTCTCAACCCACGAGCCTGCCTTTGGATTTTCTCCTCATCCCAGCATGGCCAGGGGCTGGGGTGGAGGGTGAGTGAGCGGCTTCGTGGTGCTTTGTTACCAGCTGGGCTGAAACCACGACATACATGAAAAACCTTGAGTCATTCTCAGCAACGGAGATTTCAAATAGTCCATATTAAGCCATATATTACACACAGCCAGATCTTAAGTAGATAGTTTTAGTTCCAAAGCCCTACTTTCTTCACAAAGCCCATCCAGTCTCTTCTTTACTAGAGGCATCATCTCTTGACGTAAACCTTAAATAGACTCAAGCCCTCTTATAAGAAATGTTGATATACTAATTCTGTGAGAACACTAATAGAAAAGTAAAGGATATCAGTGCATTTCTGTTGATACTCTGTCAGTAAACGACTGCAAGAGAAAGGAAAAAGACATTACTAATTTTCTCACCTGATTTTGACAGTCATGTCTTATGATACCTTTCCTTTTGCTTTATAAATACAGGAAGTGTACGATGGTTTGCATTTTATGATAGTAGTCAACACAACCCTTCTATTTCCTTAAGCGATTCAACCCTCAATCAGGCTGCTTTAAAATAGAAAAAAGTCCCCACCAACTGGCAATTACATTAATTTGTAGCCACTAACTATATGCAGCTTCAAAAAAAAAATCCCCAAACATTATTCAGGTAAAGAATGTGATGTACATATAATCAAAAAATATACATATAGTTACAACATCATATCCTAGTTCCCAAACTTAAAAGGATGTTTTCCTAGGAAAGAACATATAAATGTAAGAAAAATTGTTTAAAATACCCTAAAAGGCTTTCATCTTTACACTATTCTCCTAGCAGCTGTAAGAGGGTAACACTTACTCTGATCCAAGGTGTACAGTGGACCACGGGACAGCACCAAGGAAAGCTATTCTCTCCTTTTCTCAAATGTTATGGTTTTTAAGAATGGAGAGAAGAAAGGACAGGAAGAGAAATACTGTGGCAGTTACTCCAATACAGAGAGGGCTGTATTTCTCTTGCAAGAGTTAAGAGTAATCAGGCAAGGGAAAAAAGAAAGGGGCTGAGCTACAAGTAGTTAAAGGAGGGGTAATTCCCACAAGAAATGTATGCACTGGGAGAGAGAAGAGGGACACAAAGTTTGGAGGTAGGAAAAGGAATCTATGGGCCCAGAGTAAAGGAACTTTGAAGAAAAGGGTCCCACTTAAGACAGTAAGGGCTCTCTTAAACACTTTTTGGAAACCAGAATGCAGGACTGGAATTTAGATTCACTAAAGCCATATTGACACATATCTGGGACACGGTACAGGAGAAATAAACCATTACAATTAGGAGACACAGCAAGGACATTAGGCCATAGAATGGAGGTGTACCTAACATATCTCGATACATTATTCCATACAATTGTTATGTTGATGGTTATTGAGAAGTGGAAGCAATCACAGATGAGAAAGTAAACTGTGAGAAGCATTTCAGAACCTTACTGTTCTGACCTATGTTTGGCCTCACTTTTCATATTCTGATATTTAACGCCAACAGCATTTCAGACCTTAATGCTCAGACTAAACTCTGTTGAAAAGATTCATATACACCTGTGCTGGACTTTTAGTTCTCATATTGTATTCTTCAAAACAGAAAAAAAAATGAAATAAATCTCTTCAAAGAGCTGCTTCTACTAGTATTTGTAATAACATATAAGCTATTTTAGTGAAACAAAATAGCCCTTTTTTAGTGCCATTACACACAAATGTTTTACAGCATAAATTAAACAAGTCTTACAGTCTAGATTTAGGACCTATTCCTGAAGAAGTTACTTCCATTTTGAGGTGGACTTAGTTTTGTGCATTAACGAATATCTACATTCCACAAAACATATTCACTGCATTGCTTTAAGAACTTCAGAGCAATAAAAAGCCAAACAAACAGACAAAAAAAATCACTTGCGCAATTGTACTTACTCTCCATCAATCATTTTTTGCTTCAGTGCAATTAATGCGGCTACATATTCATTTATATTCTGTAAGGAAGAGTCTCAAGTTGGTAAACAAGTTTCACCCCAAAACCCAGTACTGTACACTGTAAATAACCCCTAAAATGATTGATTGCTAATGTTCTACACGATCCAATGATCTGTCTTCTTTTTTTCAGTTCTCGTAGTGAACAACTAATTCGACAAAAAAAAATTCTAGAAATACACGTAGAGAACGCAGCCTCCACAAGACCGTATGCATACTTCAATGAGGCCTTACTGCAAAAGCTCTTCAGACTTTGCCTTCGCAGTAGGTTATATACTGAAATCCCCATAACCTCTTCTCTCAAAAGCAAATTAAGCTTTGGCAGCATATTACCAAAAACCTGCGCCTAGCTCACTTGAGCGTGCAGAGCTCCGTGCTCGTTCCAAGACCTCCTCCGCCCTCTGGACTCCCAGCAGGGCCTTCCCCTCATTTAAAGGGAAACGAACACTGCCCGAAGTGGCAGGCTACAGGACTACGCGCTCGCTTCGGAGCTCCGAAGAGGGGAGCCGAGGGATGACACCGCTCCCAGCGCCCCGCAGCAAACTCCAAAGGACACACGCCTGGAGAGCCGCCAGCAGACCCCGCCGGGCACCCCGCACAGACCCCAGCTGTACTCTTCCGCGCTCCGCCCGGCGAAAGCTCGCCACCGCCGCTCCTTTTACACAGCCCGTCTGCCATATCCCCTGCCCCAGCTCCCGCCGCCCCGGGAGCGCCGACAGCGGCACCCAGCCCTTCCCGACCGGCGGGACCCGCGCTCGCCTCCTTACGGCCAAAACGCCGCCCCGGGCGCTGCAGCGGCCCCTCGCTACCTGCTGGAGAACGCCGCAGTTGGCGCAGGCGGGGCCGGCGGCGGCGGCAGTCCCGGCCGGCGGCGGCGGGGTCTCTCCAGGCATCATGGTGACCACCGGCCCGGCGGCGCCTCGGACGCCGCGCCAGCGCCTCAGCGAGGGACCACATCGCCTCCGCCTCCTCGGGTCTGACCGCGGTGCTGCCTGACCAGGGGCGGCGGAAAGGCGGCAGCAAGCGCTCGCGGCAGAGGCCCAGCGCCGAAAGGAACGACTGCTCCCGCGCCTCCCACGCCCTTCTCCGAGTACTATTTACGATTGATTGTTATTATTATTAATTTTTTTTTTTTTATGCTCCGGCACTACCGAGGGGCGCCACTGCAGCCCTGGGCAGGCGCAGGCGCGGGCGAGGCCAGCTTTTCTCGCCTGGCGCGTGAGGCTGGGCGGGGCCGCTACTGGGGGCGGGGCGCCGGGCGGGGCGGGGCGCCGGGCTGCCCCGCCTTCTCCGCGTGCGCCGCGCGGCGGGTTGGCCGGTTGCGCACAGGGTGAATTAGGTTTTTTTTTATTCAGCTGATGCTGTTGGACTTTATTGACCGAACGGTCTTCGCAAGGTTGGTGCCGCCTGCTCAACTTGTAGTCTACCGGAAACTTCCCCTGGCTCACGGTTTATCCAGGCACTTCAGATCGCTTTTCCGCTCTCGTCTTCCTCGTAGTACGCGTGCACGGGTTCCTCCGGGGAGTCACTATTCATCTCCGGATCTGCAGAGCCATGTGAAATCTTCCTTCCCACCAACAACAGTGCGTAGAACTGCATGGTTAACTGGACCCTGATGAAGACGTTGACACTCGTAACTCCTGCGTAACTGCTCTGATCAAACAGAGGATTTCAGGCTTTCTCAATCTTTCTACTTTGAGAGCTTTACAACAACATAATAAAATACTCATTAAAGCAGGAGTAGAGTTTAAGGGATAGTGTCACCAGAATGAATCGCTCCCTCTGGGGTGAGTAAATTACCCGTGTGAGGTGCCCTTCTCAGGGAATGGAGCTGAGCGCTGCTTGTTTTAGAGCTGAGAGGCAGGGGCCGTGGTTTGGCCAGGTAACAAGGCACTTAATACAGTGAGATAGTTAAGAACAGGGTTCTGCAGAAAGAAAGGTTGCTCCATCAGAAAGAAGTGAATAGATAAGATGTTTTCAGAAGAGTTCAGTGTTTCTTGCGACCGTTCGTACTTAAGTGAAAATGGTATCCTCAAAATTCTGTTTTAACATTGAAGATGCCCACATTTTCCAGTTGTTTATACATCTTCTATAAAACCTCATAACTTCCAATGCTTCAGACTCTGAATACATGCAGAAATAGGCAAGTAAACTTAACAAAAATTCAGTACTGCCATTTTATTTTTTATGCTAAGTTCCCGTTCCATGACAAGAAGAAAATTTTTTAAAACTCTGTTTTAACACACCCTGCAAAAAGTAGTTATTAAAAGCTTTTCCTTCAAAAAAATAAGAGATTTTAAAATTTAAAACAAAGTGTATGAAATAATAATGTAAACTATATGCTTGTTTTTTAATTGCACTTAACTTGATTAGGCCAAGAAGAAGACAGATGGTAGGGCCTGGAATTCCAAAGTTCTGTTTCATTATATATCAAGTGATAAGCACATCAGAGTTCAGACAGGATGCATGGGGACGGGAGGGCACTAGGAAGGGCAGACAAGATCTAAAAGAGGAGGGTTATAAATCTGGAATTTAAAAAGCCCTGTGAGTTCAACACTAGACTTATACAGGGCTAAGATGCATGTGCTGTGAGGTCTGAGTTGCAGAGACTGTGGTCTCTTCTGTGGACAATAAACCGGAAAATTGGCCTCTGTTGATAGCTGTGAATCTCCTCATTGCTGAATGGGGCCATTTAAGAAGAAGAAAATGATGCCTGCAGGGTTATCATGTTTATTTAGCAGAATTGAAATAGCCAGCAGCACATAAATATGATTTCTTTGCTGTTGCTCGTGGAGACGACATAAACTGTCCTTCCTGTTTCTCATGAATGAAGAACAGAATCAGACACTGATGTTCCCAAAGAAGTTCTACGCAAACAAAGCTCAGGTGGTCATTCATAGCACAGCAGTATCATCCTCTCGCCACCACTAACTGAAGGGAATATTGATGATAGATGCAGTTAGAGAGGCTCTGCAGAAGAAATGAAGAAGCTCAGCCATCTTCGCAGCTTCTCAACGTGACAGCACCATGGCCTCTGGCCATCTCAGCTTTATAGCAGAAAAGTTTATTAACTCTAGTAAGCGTGAAAGAAACTCGTATTAATCCAGCACCATAGTTTTATTTCCACATACTCCCCAGAGAGATCTTGCATAAAAAAAGACTTAAAGGACTGGATGGTGTTTGAGATGTCATTGGATTTGATGTTGGAAGCATCCTAATGCAGCCTCCAGTTGGGACAAACTTAAGACTGATTTTCATCATTAGTTTATTAATTAGATAAATTATTAGTGACTATCATTACCATGAATAATACCACTTTTTTTTTTACATTAGTTAAGAACTCTGAAATCCTATTTCATTAAAAAAATGCCTAAGTGCTGAAAAAAAGCAGTAGAGAAGTACTGCCACTTACATAAAATCAAGATGTGAACTAGCAGAATGGAGCAGCCAGAAATACCTGCTGCTAGCCAGAAATACAGTCAGAGGTTGGAACATCATATTATGAGCAAATCAAACCCAGAAAATCTGCATGTTGGATTTCAAGCACCTCTGACTTACAGGTGCTTGACTGATATGAGGCAGCTGCTTGCAGAAGGAGGCAGTCCTGAAGGGCGAAGAAACCCAGGAAGGCTGGGTGTTCTTCAGGAAGGAAATCTTCAAGGCACAGGAGCAGGCCATCTCCATGTGCTGAAAGATGAGCCAGCAGAGAAGACAACCAGCCTGGCTGAATCGAGTGCTTTGGCTGGAACTCAGGAAAAAAAGATGAGTTAATGACCTTTGGAAGAAGGAGCAGGCAACTCAGGAGGACTACAGGGTCTCTTCTCCTAAGTGACAAGTGATAGGATGAGAGGAAATGGCCTCAAGTTGCACCAGGGGAGGTTTATGCTAGATATTAGGAAAAACTTCTTCACCGAAAGGGTTGTCAAGCATGGAACAGGCTGCTCAGGGAAGTGGTTGAGTCACCATTGCTGGAGGTATTTGAAAGACGTGTAGATGTGGTGCTTAGGGACATAGTTTAGTGGTGAACTTGGCAGTGTTAGGTTTATAGTTGGACTCGATGATCTTAAAGGTCTTTTCCAAAGGTGCTAGATTTCTCACACTAAATGATTCTATGATTCTATTCATAATTAGGCCAGTGGTCTCCAAACTGCTCTTGTCTGGGGTTCTGTGCAAGGAAGTAGAAACTATTTCAATATACTGTGTCACCCATACCTTCTTCCTAGATAGTTTTAAGGTTTCACCAAAACGAAGTTAATGAAAGACTCCTGCTTATTTCAGTAGATATTGGTTCTTGCATGTTACACTTCTGCTTTGTAGTTTTCTGGAGGAATAGCTCAAAAAGTGGAACATTTCAAGTAACTAGACTAAGTCAGTTCAAATTCTCTTGGCAAACAGAAAAATTTCCCACAATAAGGCTTCAGTTACATATTATTCCTGAGTTAAATACTTTCATTAGTAGGCAAGAAAGCCCTGATTCTTTTATAATTATTTTTAAGAAAATATATTAAAAAAATTCAAAATATGTTATGTAAGCCACAAAATTATTTATTTAGTAAGTATTTTGAAAGATAATTGATTTCATAGTTGGAGTCTTGCTTTTGTTTTAGTATTCACAGCCAGTGCTCTGATGCCAATGACTATGTATTGACTATGCTACAAATATTTTCAGCAATAGCAAGAAAATAAACATTGAGTGGATTGATTCAGTCAGTGTTTTGAATTACAGTTGTTTTGTACTTAGAACTTGGGATTTGTTTCAGTCCTGTCATAGCTAAGTTATAATAATGCTTATTATTTACAATTGGCATTCAGCAGATATCTATCATAGTGTGTTGGGTTTGCTTGCCAAGGTTTTGGTGGTAGGGGGCTGCAGGGGTACCCTCTGTGAGAAGATGCCAGGAGCTGCCCCCGTGTCTGACAGAGCCAATGCCAGCTGGCTCCAAGACAGCCCCGCTGCTGGCCAAAGATGAGCCCAGGGTCATGCCCCTGTGATAACATATTTAAGAAAGGGGGAAAAAAATCTGTGCAACAGCATCTGGGAGAGAGGAGTGAGAATATGTGAGAGGAACAGCCCTGCAGACCCCAAGGTCAGTGAAGGAGGAGGAGGAGGAGGTGCTTCAGGTGCCAGGTGCCAGAGAAGAGGTTCCCCTGCAGCCCATGGCAAAGACCATGGTGAAGACCATGGTGAGGCAGGCTGTCCCCCTGCAGCCAGTGGAGGTCCACGGTGGAGCAGATATTTACCTGCAGCCCATGGAGGACCCCAAGCCAGAGCAGGTGGGTGCCCAAAGGAGGCTGTGACCCCATGGGAAGACCACGCTGGAGCAAGCTCCTGACAGCAGGACCTGTGGCCCCATGGAGAGAGGAGCCCACGCTGGAGCAGTTCGTGAAGAACTGCAGCCTGTGGGAAGGACCCACGTTGGAGAAGTTTGTGAAGGACTGTCTTCTGTGGAAGGGACCCCACGCTGGGGTAGGGGAAGAGCATGAGGAGGAAGGAGTAGCACAGTCAATGTGTGATGAACTGACCCAACCCCCATTCCCTGTCCCCCTGCACTGCTCGGTGAGAGGAGGTTGAGAGGTCAGGAGTGAAGGTGAGCCCGGGAAGAAGGGAGGGGTGGGAGGAAGGTGTTTCTAGATTGTTGTTATTTCTCACTACCCTACTCTGTTTAACTGGCAATAAACTAAATTAATTTCCCCAAGTTGAGCCTGTTTTGCCTGTGATGGTAATTGCTGAGTGATATCCCGGTCCTTTTCTCAACCCATGAGCTTTTAAATCTTATTTTCTCCTCCTGTCCTGCTGAGGAAGGGGAGTGGTAGAGCAGCTTGGAGGGCACTTGGCAGCCAGCCAGTGTCAACCCACTACACATATGTAACAAGCTAAAAGATGAATATGGTAATTAGTGCAGTATTGATAATATTTATCCATTATTTTAAAGAAGACTACAAATCGTGTCTGTTTGCACCACCAACATTGTGACCTTGAATGTAACATGATGCCGAATTGAACTTGCATAGTACTCAAGGAAATTCTGTGTTATGTGTTTATACTCCTCCACTTCACTCTGTCCATATTAGATAGGAGTATATGATTTTGTACAGAAGGCTTTTTTTCCCTTTTAACAGTGGATGTATTCTGAAGGAGTTCTAGCTACAGTTGCAGTAAAAGATCTCCTTACAGCTATCCTGTTATGTTCATCATAATATTATGATTTCTCAGGCTGTATACTATGAGCTAAAAATAGCACAAGCCATCATCTTAGTTTTTGAGGGAAAAAGGAAGTCATCCTTTCTTTTTTCCCCATACACATAAGAAGTCCTTTGGCAAAAATAAAACAGAAATCTTGTGGCGTCTTAGAAACATGAGCTATGAAATTGCTGTCTGATGAGAAAACTGTGATGAAACCATCAACAGCAATCACAATTTGGATGTTTATTCCATTGTCCCCAAGTTTGGACTGTCTGCTAGATTGCACATATATCATATTGTCACTAGCTTAAAAATCAGGGGCCAAGTCTCCAAAAAGCGTAAAGTTGGCTCAAAAATTATAGTATGTTCTAATTCTGTGTATGAACCTTTTCTTTTTCAAGGCTTTAGGGAAAAGTATTTCAAACCCAGGGAGAGTACTTTCATTTCCTAGCATCAGAAGATGCTTTGGATGCCTCAGAAGCTCCCATCATTGAAGATTCCTCTCAACCCCAAATTTCTTAGGCTCTCTGCTGGTCTTCCTTTATGTCCCATCTACCTGTTTGAACCATATATAGGAAAAGTTTTCCCATGAACTTGCCTTCAGTCTCATTAAAATCTGTGAGCAGCAACCAACTTTATTGAGAATAGCTTCACTTCTGTCAGTGCGCTGGAAGAATTTAGGTACATTTACGTAAAGCCATCTTGCTTGGCTGCAGCCTTTCTGCTAACAGTGAGACACAGCAGCCGTTTTTATAAAGCAAAATTACAAGATGACAATTTTCACCATTCAAGAAACTTTCACCTTCACCTTTTCTCCCTCCCACAGTTAGTAAGTTATAATGAGAATTGATCACAGGTAGGTAGGATCACAACTGTCCATTCCAAGGGACAGTTAGGCAAAGGATCCACTTTATGTCTTTTATATGAAACTGTTACTGCATAAATATAAAGTCTTCGGAGCATGGACCAAAGTATTCCCTTTGTGGATAAGTGTCCAAACTATTCATTATTCCCTCTGCCCCTTTCCTTCCTGATCCTCTAAGCTAGGGAATAAAGAGATTTCTTTTCTTGTCATTTATCCAAAGAACCTTACTTTCTTTTTCTGTTGAATGGTTTGGCAGAAGAAACGTGACTTCACTGCTTTCCTTCTCAGTTCAGGATAGCTCCTAGACTAGTGATCAGAATACTGAAAGCAATTTAATCTCAAGGAAAAAAAAATCAAACTGACATAATAACTATAAGATAGTACATGCTAAATTTCTCACACTAGTGCTTGTACTGGAAAAGACTTAGACTACGAAATCAAGAGAACAAGACTGCCCTGTGTTCTTTTCAATAATTTCAAGATCCATACGAGTTTGTATTTTATCCTGTCTAACTGGAAACATACATAAGAAATAATTGGTAGACAAATATAAGTTTAAGAGACTGGAACCGAATCTCTCTCATATGGAGAAAAGTAACGACTTCAGTGGACTGCCTCTATGATTGACATATTTAAGATCAGAATCCAAAGTAGCATTTTTAGTCTGTATTAAGTTTTACACTAATACAATGTCAAGAGTAGTACCTCAGCTGAAGTCACTGTATCCAGTTAACAGAAAGTTTGCCGAGATCTCATTTCTCTCCCTAAACTGTATTTCTCTTTCATCTCCCTCCCTTAATTGCTTGCCAATGTGACGCCCATTTACAAG
>VYZV01019519.1:289-10703 GCA_013401275.1 Pandion haliaetus
TCTGTCTGTCTTGTGCTCAAATGATTTCAGTGTGATAAATAATATGCTAAATAACTTATTATATATTTTTAAAATAAAATTAAAGGAAGCTACACTGACATTCCTCTAGTTTTTATTTCGTCATTTTCTCCTTCTTTTCTATTTTTTGGGGGGGACTTGGTGAGCCCAGATCATTTTTACAAGGGATCAGCTTGATTTTAACAGGGATTTCGTATACACTAGAGGTTTATTTTATCCATCCCTGTATCCCCTTTGCCTGCTAAACCCACCGTGCACATACCAAAATACTGGACGTTACACGGCATAATTTGTGCATTCACAGGGTATATTTTACTGCCGTTCAAATTGTTTGTCAGGCACCGAAGTACAGTGATCGGCCTTATGGAAATGAGATCTAATTTTGTTCCAGCTTTCTATAAAAAAAAAAATTCTTTATATTTACAAGCTCTGGAACTTTTTTGTTTTTTTTTTAATCACCATCTGCTCCCCTCAAAAAAAGCCACTTCCCTGTTTTAAAGCTGAAAAAAAGGCTCCTGGCTGAAACGAGCAGTTCACTTGCCTCGTCCCAGCTCCATAAGCCTTGAGGAATGTAAACTCAGCGGTAACTTTGCTCACAGAATACAGTTTTCATTTTCTGCCTGACACCAGGTGAGATACGGTGCAAAAATAAACCCGGGGAAGAATTTGCCAATTTTTAACTGCTTCCAAGGCTGCTGTTGGTGCCTGCTTGGCAGCTTCCCTCCCTCCTGCCAGTGCTTTATTTTGCTGCGGCGATTCCTCGGCTCTCCCAGCTCCTCGCGTTTTGGGGAGGACGCGGCTTCAATCTTGGTGCCGTGGGAGATTGCCTGGGGGTGCCAGGCTGCCAAGTGCAGTGCCGGGCAGGTGAGAAGGAATAAAGGGGGCTGATGGGATGATGGCAGGGGGGAAAGCAGGGCTGGGTTTTTTATTTTCATTTCTGCAAGGGCCTGGGACGCGGGATGGTGGGGAAGGGGGTTCTGCCTTACTAATTTTTGCAATGCTGTTCAAGTATTTCCTGGATGATTCAAAGCTGGGGCTGAAGGGCTACCAGCCTCATCTCTGAGACGCCCTCGTGGTTTCCAACGGCCGATGGTCACACGTTTGTGTCCCCTCAAATTAATCCTATTTCTCCTATCTCAGCAAGGGGCCTGGGGACTGATCCTGCACAAACCATAATAGCAATGACCCAGGGTTCAAATAATCTCGGTGCAGCAAGTGGCACCTGTACCCTGCCACTGCTGGGGCCGGAGGCAGAGCGAAAGGCATCCTGGCTGGCCATGGCTCTGATCTTGGCAACCCTGCTGCAGCTGGGGGTTTTACTCAGCCCTTGGGGTGCTGGCAGGCTGTGGGGTGCAGGCAGGCTGCACTGGCCACGGGGCTGGGGAGCTGCTGCTGGACCCTGCTGCCAACCTGTCCTGCTCGTCCCAGCCAGCCCCAGTTCCCTGCAGCCACCCCAGCCTCAACCCCAATTCCCAGCGTAAACCCCAGGCAGAAAAACACTAAAAATACAATAATCCTTTTTTTTTATTTCCTGGCTGCCTGTAAACAGCATTCCAAGGAGGGGGGGGAATCCAAACCCAATTTAATTTTCCTGTGCAGGTCATTCCTGCTGCCTCAAATTNGGTTCTGTTTCTCCTAATGGGTTTTTGCAAGGATTGAACTTGGGGGGTTGAAGGCAAGTTACTCCTATTTTGGCGTGGAGATGGAGAGCTGGATCAGACCCTTTGTTTCATTCCTCGGGTTTATATCCCAGCCCGTTTGCAGGCTCCCGACCACCCGGCTATAAAATCAGCACTGGGAACAAGTGGAAATTTGCTCCCCCCTTCCCAAATCTGCTGCTGCAAGAAGCTGGTGAAATCCAACACCAATGGGCTCAGGCCATTCCCCAACCACCCCATGCCCCCAACCTGGCCAGGAGCCCGTGGGCAAAAACCCCAACCCGGTACCAACCCAAACAGTGCTGGCCAGCCAGCCGCCACCCGAGCCCCTGGCACAGTCCTGGTGGCTGAAACAGCCATGCTTGTCCCCTACTCAAAGCTGGATTTTATTTCTAAAGGCCATTTCATGGTTGATTTGTGCTGCTAAGACACCTTCAATGCCAAATTTTGGGCTCAGCCAAGGAGTTGCAGATACCCGTAGAGCAGCACAGGGCTGGGTAACCCCCCCATCGCCACGGGAAAATATCTCCCAGCCTCATTAACCTTTTTCTTGGGCTCATTTCTAGCATTTTTTTTCAGGTTTTTTTCAAAGGTCCCATTCTGCTGGGTGCAGCGTTTGGGACTGCCAGCACCGCTGAGCCGTGTCCCTTGTCAGAAAGAGGGAAAGGGAAATAACCCACGTTGGGACAGTTTTGTTGCTGCCTTTGCTATAAAGGTAACTTTTAAGGAGAATATTCTGGTTTTGACCAGAATTTATTTACTTTATTCCTGCATATGGCTCTTGGCCTGGGTCCCAAACAGGCAGAGGTCTGGCCTGGCTCAATTCAAAGCCAAAATGTGCAATGAAAAAAGATTTTTTTTTCTTTTCTCTTTCTTTTTAAAGCAGGTTTTTAACTGGTGAAAGTGTTGCTCACAAGGGGGGGGGGGAATTTCAGTTTAAAAATTGCTAGCAGATTTCAGTGAATTATTCTGCAGGAATTTCAAGGGTTTTTAGGATTTTTGCTGTGGCTCTTTTTGTTGTTTTTGGCTGCAGGTTAGATGTAAAAAAAATAAATATAAATCCCCAATTTTTTTCCCCCTCTGTATTTTTCCCATCAGCTCAAACATCACCTCTTCCCTCCAGACTTGTTGGAAACCAGCCCTCAAAGAGCCGCGGCTGGTGAGAAAGCCCCTTTGCAACCTTATCCCTGACTTCTGCGTTGCTCTGCACCGTGAAGCCCAACCTCACTGGGGCCAATCTCCCCCGAACTGACCCTAAAACTTGTTTCTTTACATCAAAAGGGAGGGGGTTTTGCCTTTTCCCCATGTGTGCCAGCCTCGCTGCTGCCAAACAGCTTCAAATCCGCCCACGGTGCCACTGCCCTCCCTGAGCCAGAGGCTCGGGCAGGGCAAAGCCCGGTTGGGGTTTTTGCAGATATGTGTGGATGCAGGCGCTACGAACTCTTGCAAATACCAAAATTTCACTTGTTAAAAAAAAACAACCAAGAACCAAACCCCAAATGTAACCAGGAAATGTTTCCTCACTTGATTTTTTTTTTTTTTTTCAAAAAGAAATAAATCAAGTGCAGCCACTCTCCTAGGGCTGGTTTGTCATGTCTGTTGGGGAATTTGGGGAAATTTCTGGAATGGGAGGAATGGGGAGAAATACGGCCCCGTCTCTTTGTTTGGTGCGAGTACATCCAGATTTGCTTTTTTTCCCCTCCCTGCAGATGGAGTGGGCAGGCAGGGGCTCCTGCCATCACCCCTGCATTGCTCGGGAAAGCCACCAAACTGCCATGGATGCCCCTTGGCCCCGGCAGCAGGGGAAAGCTTGGCTTTGGGAGCCGGAGCATCTCAGTGCCATGACCCCAATGGCTTCATCGGCATGGTGCTGTGGCTCTGCACTGGCACGCCACAGGCAGGTGCCGCCTCTGTGTGGCACCCAGCAGCACCCTGATGCTGGGGGTGCCCCCCAAAACACCCCTGTGCCAACGGGAGCAGCACCCAAGGGTGGGGGGAGGACAAAAATCCCCCCAAGTATGGCTTTGCTGGGGGGGGAGGGTGGAGGACCAGGGAAGCCTCACACCGGATTTGGGGAGCAGAAAGTGAAAGTGACTGGCAGTGGGTGTGGTGAACACGTCAGGGCTCTGTGCCCCCATACCCTGCTGGCACCCCTGTCCCCTGGGGGTTCAGTCCCTGGGAGCTGCCAGGGCCTGGCGAGGACAAAAGCAGCCGGTGATGGCATTTTGGAACCCAAGCGGGAGGGGGAGGAATCATGGGGGAATTTTAATCAGTTGCCAAAGCAAACAGAAGCACGGGGACGTAACGAGCTACCTGCTCCTGCTGCCGGCTCCAGTGCCACCGCCTTGCTGCAGTGGGGAGGCCAAGCCTGGTCTCGAGCCCCTGTTCTCTCGGCGCACATAATACCGGGAACTGGGGCTCCAGAGCAATACTGGGGGCCAAACGCCCCAGCAGCAGCGATGGAAAATCGCCATTGCCCAGTTGCTCTGGTTTGACACCAGGGCCAGGTGTGAGGGTTCTCTCTTCGGCACAGCCCTCGTGCCCGCCATGCTGCAGTGGGAGCCCAACACCAGCCCTGGACACTCCAGTGGCCCTTCGGACATGGCGTTTGCCACAGTAGGAAATGGTTTTTCTGAGGGTTTTGTTTGCCAGAGGAGAAAACTGGGCTGGAATTTGCAAGAAGAAAGTTTGAACGGGATGGCAAAGAATTATATTAGTTTTCCAGAACGAGCTTCCAGTTGTGCCGGTGCACCGAGACGCGTCCTGAAGCAACGTGAACCAGAGGCATGTGCAAAAGTAATATCGGGCGAAGGGTCCCTTCTCCGGGAAAAGTTTAGCAACTCACATAATCAATTGCCAGCCTATGTCTATAGCTAAACCAATTACTGCAGACAAATTGGCATGAATATTGGCCTCGCAAAGCTCTCTGGCCGCACAAAGGGCTCGCTTTCCCCCTTCCCCACCACGATTTTATGAGAGAGGAAAATTACTCGGATGCTGAGCGTACTGTAAGTAATAAGGGCTTTGAAAATAGGCTCCTAATTAAAAATGATACCACTGCTCGTTTGTTTTTAAGCACACGTTAAACTTTTCTTTTCTTCCCTGCTGCATTCAAATGTTGGGGTTGCTGGCTTGTTTTCTTTGTGAAAACTGGCTTTCCATGCCGTGATTCTGGTTTGATTTGACTCCCCCCGCCCCCCTCCGGGGTCTGCTTTGAATTAGCAAAAGCCAAATCCAAGAAGCTGGAAAGGGATATTATAGAATTTTCCATGTCCTTATTATTTTTTTTATTAGCAGGACCGGGCAGCTCGGCTGAGCAGGGAGGAAAAAATGGCTTTTGTGGTTGCGGCAGTTGTGTGAGCCGCTGGTGCTGGGGCCGGGCGTGGAGGTGGCAGCACTGCCTGCAGCTGTGCTTGCTGGCCCCGGGGCTTGGCGGGGGGCACGCTGCCCAGAGCATTCGGCACAGGGCATCAAGCTGCACCGGCAGATGGGAGAGCACCGGCCTGGCTGGCTGCGGTGTTTTGCCAGGGTTACCCCCTCTGCAGCATCCCAGGGGAGTGAGCGGGGGGCTGGGGTGGTGGCAGGGGACACCCAGTGCCAGCGTAGCACCCACACCACACTGTTCCAGCCTGCAGGCCAGCTGGCATCCCAGGTGCTGACCAACCCAGGCACATGGAGCAGGCGCCAAGGGATGCTGTGCTACCTGCCAGAGGCTTTCCGGGGGATGTGGTGGCACCCAGGGGGCACATGGGTGCTGCCTGCCTGAGGGGCTGCTGTGACAGTCTCCCCAAGGTGCAGGCATTGCCCCAGAGGAAGCGCCAACCATGCTGCATTTTGGCAGCACCCCAGCGAGTGGTGGGTGCCATTCAGCCATGTGGAGTCAGCGAACGTTGCCAGGGGCCAGGCACCTCTCTGTGGGGCAGAAGGGGCAGCATGTGGGGGCCGTGGATAGTCCTGGGAAAGGGGCATGGTGGGGGGATGACATTTCACTGTCCTGGTCTAGACTTGGCTCGTAGACCTGAAATTATTGCAGGAAGAGGGGCTGGGGGTGGCGTGTTCACAGGCTGCAGAGGGACGAGCCTGTCCACTTTAACACCTTGCCCAGGTGAAGGCACCCATGCCTCAGTTTCCCCAATCTGCAACCATGCCAGGGAGGAGGGATTTGGCTGCCAGTTCCCTCCCTGTTTTGCACATGGGGGGCTCGGAGCAGGGCCTGGAGAGTTAACACCGGTGACTCCAGCCCTCGGCCGCCGGCACATGCTCTACCCGGCCCTGAAACCCAGCCAGCTCCCGGCTCCGGCAACAACAGCCGCTATTGTGTGCTGGCAGTCCCGCGCAAGCACCCAGCTGCCGCCGCAGGGTGGGAGGGTGCAACCAGCGGGTGACAAGTGGACTTTGTATCCCCGCTTTGGGCTGGTAGTTGTTGCTTTTTTTTTTAATAAGTGGCACCGAAAACAGGGTGTTCAGCTCCTAGCGTTTCTCCCAGCCCACTTTGCAGCAAGCGAGGGGAAAAATATTTTTTTAAGGCAATTGCTTGGCATTTTTTTCCTTTTTTTCCTTTTTTTTTTTTTGCTTTTTTTGCTATTCTCCCCATTTTTTTCCCTTTTTTCCCCCTTTTTTGCCTTTTTTTGTTTCTTGGGTCTCTTCCTACAGTGGCTGCGGATGCATGTCCTCGGAGGGGCTGTGTTTACCCAAGTGGCACGGTGTTTGTCACCGGGACTGGCTTGCTCTGGTGTGTAAATATGTGGCAGGAGCCATGTGACAGCACCAGCAAACACCCTCTTGCTGGCTGTCAGCTGTGGGGCGGTTTCTTCTGCCACCCCAGCAGCTCCCGGCTCCCTCCCGCTGGAGCCGGGCTGAAGCCTCCTTGCTGCTGTTCCCCAAGTGCTGCCTTGGGGTTGAGCCCAAACCTCCAGCTGTTTTGGGGTTAAGAAGGAGCTCTGTAGTTCCCACCCTGGGCTGCCTGCTGGGGCTGAAGGCAGAATCTGTCCCTGCTGTCCCATTCCTGTGGAGCCACAGGAGAAATGCCCGCTTCCCCTGTGTTACAAGTGGGGAAACTGAGGCATGGCTCTGTGCTGGCTTTTAGCCATCGACGGCAGCGGGGGGAGATCAAACCCATTGGGGAGGATTTTCCTGTTGGATCCTGAATCTTTTTAAACCAACATTTTTGTGCCTTTTGGGATGAGGGCTATCGCCATGGCAGAGACATGGGGTCTTGCACACCACTCAGCTTGGCACTTTGCCCATGGGATGTGGGGTGCTGCGTGGGCAAGCTGCATGGGCAAGCACCATTGCAGGAGCATCACTGAGGCTGAGCATCAGCAGGGCAGTGAGGAAGGCACCCACCCAGCCCCGGCATACAGGCAGGGAAACTGTGGCATGGAACTGAGACGAGACCTGCAGCTGCTCACCGAAAAGACCGCGCTGGCACTCCCCACCTGCCCGGGCGTCCTGGCTGTATGCCTGGAGTGCGAGGGAGGGGGAAGGCAGTGTCACAGGCCGGAAAGCCGAGCCAAATCTCAGTCCAGTGATAATGTTTAATATTGATTTTTGTATTCCCCTTCCTCTGGCCTGGCAGGACTTTGGTGCATGCAGAGCCAATGGCTCCTGCAGCAACAGCCTCCTTGCCGTGGGGCCATCCTGCATCCACCTGTCCCCTCCATCCTGAACCCGGCTCCAAGGCCCAGACTTGCCTGGGGGGCTCAGAAGCAGATAGAGCCTCCAAAGGGTGTTTTGGAGGGATGGAGGCAACCTGAGTTCAGGGTTTCTTTGGCTGGGAGCAGGCCCCTGTGGGTGCTTTGCTGCGGCTGGGCACCGTTCGAAGCTACGTCCTGTGTCCCAGCCCTCCACACAGGCTCATCCCCCACTGTGGTTGCAGAAGAGCCCCAAATACACCGGATCCGTCTGTTACCTCCCCTGAGCACCTGGCTGCCACTTCCTGTGTGGAGGGCACAAATGCACAGGGAAATCAAACAGGCTGCAAAAAGTGGGGCTGGGGCAGTGATTCCCCACCATGATAACCTGTTGGCACCCCTGCGCTGCACCCATGTCTGACCCCGAGATGGGAACAGGGCTTGGGGGAGCGTGGTGCAATGCCTGGGTCCCAAATTGTCCCATAAATGTGGGGTTTGGGTCACAGCCCCAAAGCCCTGGGGAGGGCCCCCACCAGCCCCAATGTCCTGCGTGGAGCATCCCTGGTCGTGGGGCTGGGTCTCTCCAGCCCAGTGCACCCCAGACCTGCCAACACCCCTGTGCAGGGCTGGGCTGGCTGTGGGCAGGTCTCACCCCACTCCTGCCCCATCTTTCTAGCGGCGGTGGAAAGTGCAGTGGTGGCACTGGCTTGAGGCTGCTGGGGAGCCCTGCACAGCCTGCCCTGTAGCACCATAAACCCAGCTCCAGCCTCTGAACTGGGAAGACTGTCTCGAAACCAGTCCGACTAGAATAACTGGGAAGGCAACTGTGGTTTCTTTTCAGGAAAAAAGAGATCTCGAAAAAGAACTGAAACTGTTTTCATTTGGACAAAAATATTCCTAGACATTTTTCCACGTTTTGCCAGCGTGCAAGAGCATTTGCTTTTCATTTTTCAATGGAAACCCAGAGAAATGTAATTGAAAATTATGTTTTCCCTGAGAAAAAAAAAAAAGGCAGTTACTGCTGAAAATCCATTTTGGTAAAAACAAAGCGACTTGGTGAAAGAAAACCCTTCTAAAACTGGGCCCGGCCTGTGCTGACATGGTTCCCCCGAGCTCTTGTCCTGCCTGAGCCACACTGGGGCATGCGGTGCCGCATGTTGCAGGCTGGCTGGCGGGTGCTGGTGGTGCTTGCTCCCTCGGGACCTGCAGCGGCCGGCGTGATGCATGGCCCCAGCCTGTTGCCCTCCACCAGGAGCCGGGGACTGGCCTGACAGCGGGTGCGGGTTGCAGCCAGGCATCTCTGCCGCGTCCCCGCCGCATCCCTGCCGTGTCCCCTGCGGCCTGCCTGCATTTTGGAGAGGGGTGTGAAGCAAACATGAGACGGCCTCAAACACTCAGTCCCATGGTGCTTTTTGGAATAGTGATAATTAAATTCAGACTTTTTTCCTTTCAAAATGTCCTGGAAAAATCCAATCACTTTGCAAATCAAAATAAGCATTTCCAATTAATCCTCTAACTCGAACCACATGGCTTTTAGGGAACGTGGTTGCACTCTGCTGAGACGCTATTTTTAAACCAGTGACGGCTCTGGCGATGTTCTGAGCGTGCTGCAGGCAGGCTCAGCGTGGCCGAGGCGGCCAGGAGCTGCCAGGCACAGGCCCTGCTGGAGGAGGACTTGGGGGCACGTCGTCCCCGTCCCCACAGGTGTGAAGGCACTGCCCTGCTGCCAGCATGAGGGCAGGTGACAACTCTTGGCAATGGTCCTGCTGGCTGCAGGGACACGGGCTGAAGCTTCCTGAGTTCAGCTCTCCACCTCTGATGTGGCTGTGGTGACCCCCTTCTCCTCCCCATGGCCAAGGGGTCCCAGCACCAGCACTCCCCAAACACCTCCCCTGGGGGCTGAGGCTGTGCAAACTCATCACAGGCAAGGGTGGCCAGCTGGGCACGTGGTCCGTGGGGCTGGACACTGGGGCCATGCCAGGGACAAGGGTGGTCAGGGGCGGTGTGAGAGCAGTGCCGGTGTCACAGGGGGAGGATGAGGACATTAAACGCTCCCCTGAAACACCCTCCTGGTTTTACTGCAGCAATCCTGCCAGCAGGTGAAAATCCCTGGCCCCGCTGCTCCCAGTCATGCCAGTGGGAGGAACTGGTGGCACTGCTGGGCCACCCCCCCCACCTCTGCCACCTTCCTTCTCCCTGGGGACAAGAGCCTTGAGGTGCCCTGTGGTGGGCAAGGGCACCCAGCTAAGTGATGGGGCCAGCTCCTGCCTCCCAGTCCTTGTCCCACACCCCCCTGGTGATGGCATTTCCAGGGCCCCTCTGTGGTGGTGCCAAGGCAGTGCTGAGTGATGCCAGCTGCCACCCGCTGAGCCCAGGGGGTTATTTTTATCCCTGGCTGGGGATTTGGGTGCTAAGCAGCCGGCACCTCGCAAGCTGATTTGAGTGCTAAGCTGCAAAGCTGGGGACGTGGCCAAGGCAGGCATGGATCCGGCCCCCACCTGCCCCCAGCACTGGGAGAAGTGGTACCTGAGCCCTCCTGGGGAGGGGGTGCTCAGTGAGCATGAGGTGCTTTGGGGTGCCATCCCACCTCCTACTGCCTGTGTCTGTCACACCACCCCCCTGTGTCCAGGGATGCCAAGGGGCAGTGCTGCCGGGGGGGAAGTGGGGGTGCTGGCCCCCCTCCAGGTCGCGGGGGCTGGTGCTGGGAGAAGCTGCCATCGGCAGGGCGAGGCGGGAGTGGGAGCTGTGCACCCCAGCCAAAGTCAACTCAGCCATCACTGTTCCCAGACTCCGTGTGCTGACGGGCGCCTCAGTGCCTGGGGCCTGTGCAAGTGGGGTGCTACCCACCCCCTAGTCCTCCTGTTCCTCACATACGTGTTCCTGCATGGGTTTTTCCTCCTGGACTGTTTTGGGAGCAGCAAGGAGTTCGCAGCATCCCCTTTCCTCAGGGGCTGAAGCTGTGGTGGGGCTGAGGCTGGGTTTGACACCATTTCCGGCACCGAGCCGGCACCTGGAGCTGAGGGATACAGGGATGCCTGGGGCCCAGTTCACCCCACTGAAGGGACTGGAGCACCCACATCACTGGTGGAGGGAAAAATGAGGGAG
>VYZV01019519.1:23024-60710 GCA_013401275.1 Pandion haliaetus
GGGGGGGGGGTCCCTTTCACCCCTCCCTAGGCCCTGCGGCACCCTGATGCAGTGGGGGTGGCACCTGTGGGTCCCGGGGTGGTGGGGTGGAGGTGGCAGAGTGGCAGCTGGGGACAAGGTGGGGCACAGGGTGTCTGGAATTTCGCTACCTGTTTCTCCTTCCTGGGGGAAATCAGGAGGAAAGTGGGGGCTCCCCCACTGCTGCCTGAGCTCAGCGGGGTGGGGGGGCTGTGCCCCTCCCACCTCCCCCACCGTGTCCTTGTCCCTTAGGTGCTGTCACAGCCCCCGCTCCTGTGACAGTGCCACAAGGGCATGCAGGGAGCTGCTCCCCAGGGGGGCTGGGAGCTGTGCCAAAGCTGGCATGCCTCGGTGTGCCCCCCGCAGCTGGCCACTAGCCAGCCCCAGCTTTGGGGTCCCCCCTCTGGCAGGGGAAGGGCTGTGTCTTTACTCCCATTTAACGGACTGTCACACGCAGTGACACCCTCAGCAAAGCCGGGGGTGGATGGTGAGAAACAGCTCCTGTTGGGTTCGGGCTTCCCCCGCCACCACGTCACTGGTTTTGTCACCCTATTTTTGGGGTCCCATGGGTGGAGGTACCACCCCAAAGCCTCCCCCAAGCCTTCCGCTGCCCCTCCCGGGGGGCTGGGGCCATGCACAGCCCCCAAGGGCTTCGGGGGGGGGATGCGCCTGGGTGACGGGTATTGAAGTGGCCCTGGAAGGTGTGGGGTGAGCCGGGACAGGGGTGCATGGCTGGGAGGGGGGTGTCTGAAGTGGTGCAAGGCAGACGGACAGATGGATGGGCGGGTGGATGGGCATCTGGAGGGACAGATGGAGAGACAGATGGATGTAGGGGGTGGGGAGATGTGAGGAGGTAGATGGAGGCGTGGACGGATGGAGGGAGACAATGGATGGAAGGTCGGATGGAGGGAGGGGGCAGATGGATGGACAGACGGAGGAAGGGGGTGGATGGAGAGACAGGTGATTGGATGGGTGGACAGAGAGATGGGTGGACAGAGACATGGGTGGATGGACAGCCTGGTGAATGGATGGACGTATGGAGGGATGGGTGGATGGACAGATGGACAGACAGGCCTGTTGCAGTATGCCTTCAGCCCAGCCTGGTTTTTATGATGTTGCCAGTCTGATCCCTGCCAGCTGCTTCCTGCCTCAGTTTCCCCAACAACCCCCCGAGAGGAGGCTGATTACCCCAGTCTGGGAAGCACCTTGGGTCTTCCAGTCTGTTGTGGAGGTCCCCAGCTCCCATGGGGGTCCCACTTCCCCAGCTCCTTGTCTTGGGGGCTCAGGTTGAATTTAGCCCAAGGGTGGCACCCAGGGACCCACCACCCCTGTGCCAGCTTTGGGGACCCATTTGTGGGTGGGAGGGTGGCACAGCCCGCTTGGGGCTGTCAGCTGCAGATTGTGGCAGCAGGACTTCTCCCTGGCAGTAGATGACAGCCAGGAAGGCCACGTGTTCCCTGGGTAATTGTTTGTTCCTGTCAGCTCGGGTATTTTTGGAGCTTTTCCTTCCTCTGCTCTCCCGTTTCATTTCGGAGGCAGTGGCTGGTGGAGAGAGGTTGGCCCTGGCGGGTGTGTCTGGGGCAAGGGCAATCTCCCATGCCGGGGGTCCCTGTGCAGCTCCAAGCACGCTCCATGGGCAGGTCCTGGTACCAAACACTGTATAATAATAATAATTAATATTATTATTAATAATAATACTTTANGCACAGTGATGCCAGCCGTCCCTATGCAGTCCCCCGGGCTCCCAACCCAGTGACGCTAGGGGATCTTTGGGATCCCAGAGCCTCGTGCCTGGCCTCGAACCAATCCCCCACGCATGAACCCCCCATCCCTCAGTGAAGCTGCAGCTCCCAGAGTTCTGTGATTTCCCCGGGAACCCAGTTGCCAGTGACATGTCTGGTGACCTTCCTTTAGGCAAAGAGCTGCCCAACACGTGACCCTCTTGGCAGTGCAGGACAGGCAGCCGGGCCGAAGGATCCCCAATTATTTTCTGAGCAGTGTGCTGAAGCTGAGGCAATGATTCCCCCCTGCCTCAGTTTTCCCAGAGGTACCCCAGAGCCAGACAGGGGCTGCTCATGCCGTGTCGCCTCCTCTGAACCCCACTGGGCACATGGAGCCAGCGGCAGCCCTGTGGCCCCTCCAGCGCTGACAGCGGGTGATAAGCAGCTGGCGAGTGGCTCATCTCTGAAATCAAATTACCTTTGATATCGCCAGGGCTATTTTCATCCCTCCTCGGTCACGTTGGTCCTCCACCCACTGGCACCCGCGTCATTTAACTGTTCTCCGGGTGCTGTGTCATTCCCTCCCTGCCTGGTCCCCTCCTGTGAGCCCCAAGGACACCCCTCGCCCCTGCCAGCCCCTAGCATTGGCAGCATTGGCACCTGGCTCTGCCCAGCTGCCCGTTTGCCTCCCCGTTGCGGGCAGAACCTGGATACCAATTCCCCCCCTCCACCTCCTGCTCGCAGCACTGTGTAAAGCTGAGGTGGGATCAGCCGGAATCAGGGGCGTTTGTTCCTGTGGTGCTGAGGATATGGCCCAGATACAAGCACCCCCCACCCCCCGCATGCAATCAACCAGTTGGGAGGGGTCCCCTGTGGGCAGGATGGGAACCAGCCCCCTCAGTCGCCCCAGGAGGGGGACAGGGCTGGGGTGCAGTGGGGGGTATTTTGGGGTTCCCTGCTGCAGCGGAGTTGGGGGAGCATCTCCACCACCCCTGGGGCTGCCGTCGGGTGGGGAGGGTTACAGCCCCCCCTCGGGTTTCCTGTATGAAATCTGGGTCAGTGGACTGGGAGACCGTGAGAGCCTTAACCCTTCTGCTGCTGGGATGGTGCCCCAGGCAGAAGGTTCCCCCAAACCCCACCTTTCCCCCCCAGGATGTGTATGGTGACATCATCTGTTTCCCCAAATAGATCCAAATTCAGAAGCAGGGGGGGCGAGTGGGGTTAAACGCCCCCTCAACAGGTGAAGTCTGATCATTTGGGGTTGCAAGTTGTCCCAAAATGGCAGTTTTTTGGGGCGGGTCTTTGGTCCCCTCTGGTGCCTACCTCCAGCTCATGCCTGATACACCTCCCTCATGCCTGGCATTGGGGACCCCTGATTCACACCAGCAGGAGGGATCCCACTGCCCTTCCCCACCTTGCAGCCAGGGGTGGAAGGGGTGGCCAGGTCTGGGGTGCTCCTACCCCCTTGGCACCCTGGTGGGGGTCCCCAGCCCCTGCACAGGGTTCTCAGGCTGAATCTCTTCCCTCCCTCTCTGTCCCTGCAGTTAAAAAGGCAAAGTTCGACGGGCCCCAAGGTAAGTGGCCCCCCACCTGACAGCCCACCCAGGGAGGGGCTGGGGCTCGGGGCTTGGCTCTTGGGCTGGTTGGATGTGGCAGGATCAGAGGAAGGTCTGGGGTGGCGGCGAGGGGACCCCAGGCTCAGCCTCAGCTCTGGAGGCATAATTTGGCAATAGGGGGGAGCACACACAGAGATGGGGGTGCCCTGGAAAGGCGGGGGGGCTCACAGCCAAGCCACCCATGGCAGGGGTAGCATCCATCCTGCCTGGCCAGCTGGTACTGGGGTGCTGAGGGCAGTGTGGAGGGACCCCATGGGAGGGTGGCAGTGGGGGGTGTCTGGGTGATGGGGGCATGGCTGGGGTTGGGGGCACACTGGGGGCCACTTCACCCTCTGCTTGCTCCCACAGAGAAGTTTAACACCTATGTGACACTGAAGGTGCAAAATGTCAAGAGCACAACCATTGCGGTGCGGGGCAACCTGCCCTCCTGGGAGCAGGATTTCATGTTGTGAGTGTCCAGGGTTGACCCCACATTCCCCACCCCTGCTGCTCCCACCTACCCCCCCATCGGTGGGAGGTCCCCCTCTGCTGGTGCTTCCCCTGACCCCAGCCTTGGGGGACTCACCTGAGTCCTTGGGCCAAGGAGATAGGCAGAGGCTGGGGTAGCCACTGGGGGCTGCTGGGAAGTGGGGTGACCTGATGCCTCTGCCCGGTCCCCAGTGAGATCAACCGACTCGACCTGGGCCTGACAGTGGAGGTGTGGAACAAAGGGCTTATCTGGGACACCATGGTGGGAACGGTGTGGATTCCTCTCCGGACCATCCGGCAGTCCAACGAGGTAGGGAGCCAGGCATGTCCATCCCCACACCAGAACCTAAGGGACATGTAGCCACCACCCAAGCTGGCTGTCCTTCGAGGCGGGGCAGAGCCTTCCCCATCCCTGCTTGGAGAGAACCCTGCTTGGGGCCAGACCCTGTCTGCGTGGGTTGTGGGGCTGGGGAAGGGGGTGTCCCTGGCAGCTCTCCTCACCCCCATTTCTGCCCCGTAGGAGGGCCCTGGGGAATGGCTCACACTCGACTCCCAGGTCATCATGACTGACAACGAGATTTCGGGCACCAAGGACCCCACTTTCCACCGTATCCTTCTTGACACCCGCTTTGAGCTGCCGCTAGGTGGGTACTATCCCCGGGCACCCCAGGACTGGGGTGCATCCTTCCTTGCCCCCAGCCCCAGGGATGCTCATGAGCCTCAGGGCTGGGGTTTGGGTCTGATCCTGTAGCCCCAAAAGCTAGGGGGCTGTTTTAGGGGGGGGGTGTCTGTGCACCAATTGGGGTCTTTGCCCTTGCAGATATCCCTGAGGAGGAGGCCAGGTATTGGGCCAAGAAGCTGGAGCAGCTCAATGCCATGCAGGACCAGGACGATGTAAGTCAGTGCAGTCAGGCCCAGGGTGAGGGCTGGGCAGGGAGCAGCAGTGCTGCGAGCAGGTTAGCCCTCACCAGCCTGTCTCTCCCCAGTATGCCTTCCAGGAGGAGCAGGAAAAGCCTCTGCCCGTTCACAGCTCCCAGTGCTGTAAGTGCTGACCTGTCCCTGCTGCGCGGCAGGACCCCCCTGCTGCACTGTCCCCCCAGCTCCCCACATTGGGGATGCGCAGGAGTGGGGTCCATGTCTGCCTTGGGGCGCTGGACCCCAACCCAAGTGGGGCTCAACCTCACCCAACACCCTGTCCCCAGCCCCATTCCCATCCTCCCCCCCATGTCTGCCAGTGTTTCTTGGCTGTCTCCCTGCACCACAGTGTGGGAGCCCTCCCGTGGGGCTGAGTCATAGTGGACAGGGGTGTGGGGAGGCATGGCAATGAGGGGGTAAGAACTGTCTCCTGGGGAGCCTGGGCAAGGGGCAGCAAGGCTGGTGAGAGGCCTGCTCAGTGGGGGCAATGGCAGAGAGTTCTGGGGGATTTGGGGTGGCAGCTTGGTTTGTCCCAACCCATGCCTCAGCTTCCCCTTCTGTAATCACACAAGGGCCATACATACCCTGGCACTGTCCCAAGCACAGCTCAGTGCCTCTGTGCCCAGACCCTGTCCCCTGTGCAGTTCAGTGCAACCGTGCCTAGCCATAGCACTGTTCCCAGCCTGGGTCAGTGTCACTGTGCCCAGCCCCAGGCACTGTCCCCAGCCTGGCTTGGTGTCACCATGCCCAGGCCTGGGCACTGTCCCCAGTGCACTTCAGTGCCACCATGCCCATTCCTAGGCCTCATCCTCGTCCTGTTTTGCTGCTGCCTTGCCCAGCTCTGGTCCCTGTCCCCAGCATGGCTCAGTCACAATGTGCCCCATCTTGCGCCACTGTCCTCCCCAGCCCATGTCACGGCACTGCCCCCCCCCCAGCCCATCTTGGGGCACTGTCCCCAGCCCAGCTTTGTGCCACTGTGCCTGGTACATACTGGTTCCTCCTAGCCAGCTCATGTTGCTGCCTTGGAGCTGCCTCCATCCTTATTGTCTCTGCCCCTTTTTTTTTGTAGGCAACTGGAGTTATTTTGGCTGGGGAGAACAGCAGAGTAAGTATCCTGTTGCCTCCTCTCCTCCCAGCCTGGCGGTCCCCAGCGCATCCCCCTTTGCTGTGCCATAGCCTGGCCCAGGGCTCAGGGGACCTGGAGTTCTGGTCCAGCCTATGGCATTGTGCTGTGGCTCTGTGCTGGGTGAGGATGGAGGCACCGAGCGCCCTGTCCTGGGCAGGGCTGTCCCTGCAGGCTGGTGGGGACACGGCACTGTGAAGTTCTGTGCCCTCGGGGTGCCCTGGTGCAATGAGCAGCTCGGGCTTTGCCTCTGTGGTGGGATATTAGTGGGGCAGAGGGAGGGTCCCTGCACCCTGTCCTCCTCTTCCCCGCTTCTGTATATCCCATTTTCCCCCTCCTCCCACAAAACCCCTTTCTGCAGAGGGGAACTCATGCAGCTTGCCCCTCACCCTTCCTGGGTCCGTCTCCCCAGCACAGTCGCACAGCGGTTGGGACACAGTGGTAGCAGTAGCGGGGCTGTGCCAGGTGTGGGGCAGATTTGTGGCATTCCTGGCTGCAACAGCTGTGTGGCTGTCCCATGTCCAACTCACTGTGGCCCCTTGCAGATGATGACCCTGACAGCACGGTGGATGACCGGGACAGCGATTACCGCAGCGAGACCAGCAACAGCATCCCACCGCCGTACTACACTACCTCCCAGCCCAATGCCTCCGTCCACCAGTACCCCATGAGGCACCAGCAGCAGAGCTCCCGCGACTCCTACACTGAGTCCATGCCGAGCTACAAGATGGACTACTCAGATCAGCGTCCCATCAGGTAGTGTCGGTGCAGCCAGCTCCCTGCCCAGGACCTGCACTCTCAATCCCCCCCAACAGGTGGCAGAGGCCAGAGGGTCCCCAGGGGTGATGCCAGGGATGGTGCTCCCAGGGTGGTGGGTGAGAGAGGCATGTTGAGGCGAGGAAGAGGGGAATGGTGCTGGCTCCAAGCCTTTCCTTCTCACTGGAAAGTTTTCAAGCTCTTTTGAGTCACTGCCCTCCTCTGTCCTCACTGGGCTTCAGGACCTGCAAGCCCCAGCTGCCCTTGCTGGGAGCTGAGCTAGTGGGCTGTGGCCTGGCTGGGGATGCAGACATGGCTGTAGGCAGAGCCACAGGCAGGGACACCTGCCCAGTGCTTTGTCCCTGTGGTTGCAGCACGGCCCAGTTCCTCGCCAGCATCCAGCCCAAGGTGCCAGCCCTGTCCACCAGGACAGAGCTTCCCTGCCAGCATCCCCATGCTGGCAGGGGATGCTGGGGTGCAGCGGGTGGCAGCGGCGCGGCACCTGGAACCTTGCTGATCATCTTCCTCTCCTCCCCGGCAGACGCTATGGTAGCGTAGACTCTGCCGCAAACGGACGCAGCGACGCTGAGTCCGCTTCCGAGTCGAGCAGGCGGACCAGCCGCCAGCCTTCCCTTGAGAGCAGGCGGTCCCTAGACCTATCGGATAGGTGGGTCGCTACCTCGTCGTGTGCCGTGTGCCATCGCAGAGTGCTGTGGTTGGTCCTTGCAGCCGTGGTGAGGCCAACACCAGTCCCGGCAAGGGCGGCCTCGTGCCGCCGCAGGGTGCCCCTCTCCCCGCCCTGAACTGCTTTGCAGAGGAGCAGCATTGGGATGCTCTGGGCGCCTCTTGGCCCCGTGGTGTCCCTTCCTGCTGCTGCACCCCAGTTCATGGGGGTGATGTCCCAGCATCTTGGTCCTGCTCACCAGCACAGCAACCACCCGGCAGCACTGCTTCCTGTTCCCTGTCATGCCAGAGGGTATGGGAGGTGGGGCCCTGGGGACTTAAATGCCACCCTCTGTTACTGGTCACCTCCCAGGGAGCACCTGGCTGTGCAAAAGACTTGTGAAGTGATTTGGGACCCTCATGATGTGCCAAGGGCCCCTCTTCCAGCTCTGGCCAGGATCAGGCCAGGGAGGTGAGGGGTTTCCAGGCATGAGCCGTGTCTCCTGCATCCCTGTGCTCCAAGTCCCCCTTCCCAAGGTACCTGGGTGATGCCAGTACCCCTCCCTGCTGGGGCCAGCCTGGGCATCCCCCAGCACCCTCCTCCCTGTGGTGTCCCCTGGCTCCCCATTGCCTGGCCCAGCCACTCTGGGCCCAGGGCTCTACCCATCCTGTCCCCTTGCCCCTCACCCACCCCTGAGCCCTGGCTGCCGGTGCTGGAGACGTGGTGTCGGCCTCTTCCTAGGCATGTCCCTGTCCTGTCTGCATGTTTGCTTATGTGAGCCTCTCCCCATGGAGCCCCACAGCCACGCTGTCCCCAGCAGCCTCCTTGGATGCAGGGAGCCCCTCTGCACCACTGCTCCCCCAGGTGCAGGTAGCTGTGAGAAGGGGATGCTGGAAGGGCTGGGGACGGTGGGGCAGATGGGGCAGTGGGAAGGGGTCTGGCCTGGCAGGAAATGTGGAGAGGGGACCCCTGGGTAAAGATGATGTGCTTAAGGAGAGTGATGGAGTTGAGGGGGTGTCCTTGGAGAGGGGGTGCCTGGGAGGGCTACAGGGAGTGCTGGGATGTCAAGGTAGAGGCTGGGTGACAGATCTGTGGGTTGGGGCCAGGACAGGGTAGAAGCAGGCAGAAGCAGGTGGCAGGATATGGCTGGGGGTGCTGCCTGGCTGCACTCTGCCCCCACCCCTGGCAGGCGTGAACCGAGGCGACAGACACCATCCCCCATGTCCCCATGCTCAGCCCAGGCACAGTAGGGAAGGTCAGCCCCCCGAGAGTGCTCCAGCCTGGGGGACTAGTCCCAGCCCATGGAGTCTCCTGGGTCCATGCCTTGGACCTCCAGGACAAGGAGCCTGGTGCTCACCTAGGGCCGTGTCCCATGTGCAGCCACACATCCTCCCACCCGCAGTGCAGGGACCCCAGGGCTCTGGCTGGGGTGGCACGGGGCAGGCAAGGCTGCAGCACAGACCCATGGGAGCCCTGTCCTTGTCTTCCCTTGGCCACACAGCCCCACAGGCAGCAGCCGCTATGCCTCGTCAGCCGAGCTGAGCCAGGGCAGCTCCCAGCTGAGCGAGGACTTCGAGAACGAGAGTCTGCGGGACTCGGAGCTGGATGAGCGGGACGGCGACTCCTACCACTCCTGCCACAGCTCTGTCAGCTACCGCAAGGACTCACCCCGCTGGGAGGAGGAGGACGATGACCTCTATCTGGAGGAGGAGGAAGAGGAGGAGGAAGAGTTCAATGAGGACTACAGCGAGAACGAGGAAGGCTACCCCAAGGAGGAGGAGGAGGACCTGCGGGAGCAGGGCACCTACGAAACCCCAGAGCATGATGCCTACCCCCCACCACAGAAACCCCCTGGGCAGCAGCAGCAACAGGTCCCGCAGCAGCTGCAACAGATCCCACAGCAGCAGCAGCAACTGCAGCAACCCCAGCTGGTCCCACAGCTGAAGCTGCAGCAGCAGGAAAGGAAGGAGGAGAGGAAGGAGGAAAAGGACATCTCTGCACCCCAGGAAACCCTAGAGGCCCTCCAGGCCCAGCAGGGAGTGGATGGAGCTCCCCTGCAAGAGGCGGCCCCCAAGCCCGAGCCTCTGAAACCAGCTGAGAGGTAGGAGGGAGATGTTGATCTGTAGCGTCCTTGGGATGGCACTGTGTCTGGTGACACTGAGGATGTTCTGGAGGTGGCCTGGGGCTGGTGCTGGTGCTGCAGTGCCAAGGGGCATCACCAGGGACCTTCTGAGGTGTCTGGGGCTTTTCCATGTGCCTGAGGCATTGAGGTGGGGGAAGCCCACCTTGTGCCACCCAGGCAAGGGTCAGCCCCCTCAGGCATGCTGCCCTGGCCCAGCCACCAGTGCCACACTAAGCAGGGGCAGAGCTCAAGGCATTCGAGATCCTGCCAGGGCTACCTGGGGTGCAGGTTTATACCCTGGGACAAACCTGGGGATGGGGGAAGTGGGGGCTTGGGGCTGCGATTCCTCTCCTCTGGCTCAAGCTGTTGGCTGCATGGATGGAGGGGTACCCCGGAGCTTGGCACAGTCAGAGGAAGAAATTTCCTTCACAGGAGTCAATCCTCTCCCTAGGCCACTGGTAAAAGCTCATCTGTGGCATCCTGTGCTGCACAGATGAATTATTTGGTGACCAGGTCCCTGGTACAGCATATGAATAATTCATATATTGGTCTCTGCCTTTAATTATTGAACATGTCCATTTTTACATGGTTTGGTGAGTGCCACTGCTCTGCGCAGAGGGGAAGCATGGTAGGCTTTTTTTGTTTTTTATTTAGTTTAAATTATAGACCAGAGTTGGGGAAATCTCTAATTTAAAAGTATGTGTAAGGAGCTTTTTTAAAAAAATACATATTTATGCTCAAGGGCTGGCTAGAGTCCTGGCAAAGGTAGTCTTAGTTCAAGTCTGCCTGCGGTGCCTATCCTCTGGACAGGGGGCCTCGGGGGTCCCACGCTGGGCACTGGGGACCACAGATTAGCGCTGGGGAACACATGTTAGCACAGGCAAGGCCCCACAGGGCCAGTTTAGGCAGGTTTGTGTCCTGAGCTCCCCACAGCCTCATCCCAGCCCAGTTCTGGGCACCCATCTCCAGTGTCTTGTCACACTAGGCTCTCCAGGAGGCTGGTATGTTTGGAGGATTTATTTTCTTTTTCTCCATGTCTTGATTTTGCAAGAGAGGAGAAAAAAACCCACAACAACCAGCATGTCCAGGCTGGCAGGTCCCACTGGGCTTGGAGCCACTGGGGTGTTGGGAGCTCTTAACCTGAGGAGATCCCAGCATGGTGGGAAGCGACCAGAGGAGGTCCTGCTGAGGAGATGAGGGGTGAAGGATGTTTAGTCCATGTGCTTGTGTCACCGGCAGTCCCGTGACCCTTTGCTCCTGAAGGGATTCCCCCGTGTTGCTTGTTTGCCCAGGGCAGGAGTCTCCCAAGGGAAGGGGAACTCCTGGCTTCTCCCCATTGCTCTGCCTTGACTGTGCTGCCCTTTGCAGCAGGACTTTCTACCTCTTTAGAGTCCTTGCTGGTAGCAAGAGGGGGGTTTTGCTGTGGCCACACTGGCTCAAGGTCCATCAGGCTCCCTAAATTGCAGCCTCAGTCTTGCCTGGGGTGTGGGGCTGACTCCCCTCTCCCCGGTGCTGTGCTGGGAGGTGAGCAAGGTGTGTGTGCTTGCAGGGAGCAGTCAGAGGTGGAGGTGCAGGACCCCAAAGCACGAGCCAAAGCCAACTGGTTGAGAGCCTTCAACAAAGTCTGCATGCAGCTGCAGGAGGTGAGCAACCCTGTGGCTGCCCGCTGCCAGGTCCCAGTGCCAGCCACATGCTGGGCTGGGGGCACAACCCCTTCCCACGCCTGGGATCTTCCGCTCCCCGATCCCATGGACATTCCACACCTTGAGGGAAGTGGGGACCTGGGGGCCCCAACAGTGGGGGACCTGTAACCCCGTTCATGCCAAGTGGGACCCCCACAAGGGGCAGGGAGTGCTGAGGACCTTGCCCCGGCGTGTGCTGCATGTGGTGTGCTGGTGTGAGCCCCTCTGCTCTCTCCCCTGTATTGAGTTGACAATTTTTTGTTCTGTTTTTAGACTCCATCCTCCATATTTTCTTTTTGTTTTGGCTCTGGACTCACCCCCTGGGGCTTCGATCCCCCTCCCCACCGCTTCTCTTTTCAGTTGTCCACCACCATGGCCCTTGCATCTGCGTCTCCCCTTTCTGCAGGGAAGGGGTATAGCCTGCCTGCAGGTAAGCATGTCCAATGGGAACTACCCAGCCATATGTGTGCCTTCCCTGTGTGTGTGTGTGTGTGTGTGTGTGTGTGCAGGAATTGCCCCATGAGGGAGGTATAATTGGCTCTTTCCTCCCTTCTCCCCCAAAATAATCTTGTCCTTGCAAGGCAGGTGGCACTGTGGGATGGTCCCTGCACATACCCCATCCCCGGTGTGCTCTGGCTTTTCCCTGTGCTTTCCAACGATGCTTCTTCAGTCCCCCAAACCCTGAATTTTTGCACAGTGCAGCTATCCCCACTGCTTTGCCAGCCCCAGCCCCTCTGCTGAAGCCTGCCCACCGCTTGTCCAGCTCAGCCTCTTGAAGATATTTTATTCCCGGTGCAAGCTCTTTGCTGAAAAGAGCCCCATCGTTTTAGAAACATGCTTTTCTCCACCCACCCTGTAAACCCTTTACATGCTCCCCCAGTGCTGTGGGCACTGGTTGGGCACTCAGCTGCCAGCAGTGTCGAGCCCTGGGCAGGGCTGCCATGCCCACCGGGGGCTCAGTGCTGCACCCGTAACGGCCACCCTGTGTCTTGCAGGCCCGCGGGGAAGGGGATGGAGAAGCTAAATCCCTGTGGTTCAAAGGCGGGTGAGTATGTGGGGAAGCCAGTACTTTCTGCCCCTCTGGGGTCTTGTGGGGCAGGCTCTCCTCGCCTCATTAGGATGTGATTAATAAGCTCGTCAGGCGGGCTGGCATGGGGAAGTGTTGCCAAGCTGTGGGCATGGAGGGGGGCAGATTTTTGGGCTGAATGCTGGTTGCTCGGTGCTTTTGGAGGAGACAGCAGAGATGCCATTGCTCCATGTCCCCGAGAGATGCTGACGAGGTGAGTGGGTTGGGATGAGACTGAGCTGGGGTGGCAGCTCCCACTTCTCTCCTGCCATCTGGGGCTTGAGTGGTGCCATGGGGAACCTCTCACCTGGACGGGCTGTGGGTCTCGCCCCCGTCTCCCCCTCGCAGGTGGCCCTGCTGCTGACACAGGCAGAACCTGACAGGTCTCCTTGAGAACCCACCAAATCATGCTGGGGTTTTCTTGCAGACAGGGCTGGAGGCTGTGAAGTGGCATTTCTGCCTGAGCCGCACTGCCTTGGTTTCTCTTGCAGCAGAACAGCTCAGTGCTCACCTTTAGTGTCCCAGAGGGAAACCCCGGCAATCCTGCTCCACGCTGCAAAGCGAAAGCTAACTAAGCCAAATGGACTATTTTTATCCTGCATTTCTCTGTCACGCCACTGAAGCAAAACATCTTCATATGGGGAAAATCACAGTTTTCTGCCAGAATCCCCTTCCCCCCCCCAGTTTTTAGTCTGGTGATCCCTGCCACAGCTGGGACGGTGGTGGGGATGGGGGTCCCACGGGTACGTCCCAGGCCAAGTCCCAAGCGAACATGGGGCAATAGCAGGGGGGACCCTTCCTGTCTCAGTTTCCCCTTCCCCGCTGACTCTCGTCTCTCTTGCAGGCCTGGTGGCGGGCTGATCATTATAGACAGCATGCCGGACATACGCAAGCGAAAACCCATTCCCCTAGTTAGCGATTTGGTGAGGTTCCTTCTAATGCCTTGCACTACACAGCTACCGGCTTCACTCCCGCTGTGCCCCACTGGACTGCGCCACCCACCTGCCCTGGCCGGCTCTTGCCAGGCGCCTGTGCCCCACTCCCCAGCTGCCTCTAACATGGCTTGTGTTTTCTGTTTTCTTTTTTCCGGCCTGGTTTGGCCATCCCTGGTGGCAGGGGGGCAGCAGTAAGGTTTCTGCGCTGCATTAACAGCATGCCTGACATTAAGCCTGGACGCAAATCTCTCCCTCTAGTCAGCGATCTGGTGAGCGTGGTCCGAGAGGTTAAAGAGAGAGCACCTTTGGGTGCTGCTGGCCAGCCCTGCCCAACCTCCTCCAGACCTGGCAGTGGGGGGCGGGGGTGTCCCAGGCTGTTTTGGGGGTCTCCTGGCCCTGGCCCTCGCAGTGGGGAGCTGTGAGGATGGCTCAGCTGGGCTCTCCCCACCCGAGGGTGCTTCTTTTTAACGGAGCTCCAGGGACCTGTCCCTACACCAAGCATCAGCCCAAGGCTTCCCAGGGCTGCATCTGGTTTCCCTTTTCTTTTACCGGTGCTACACCCCTGGTCCCTTCCTGTCCTACCTGCCACAGGCTCCCTGCAGCTCGGACCATGTTGGTGCTGGGCAGATGGACCCATGTACCAGAGGATGGGTAGTGCTGGCTTTTCCGAGCTGCACAGACCCTATGCTCCTGTCCCCACCATTGTCATGCTGTGCCACTACAGCCCAGTGCCCATGCTGGGGTCCCATCCAGCCCCTGGGCTGTAATGCACAGGGTCACTCTTCTGTCACCTGCCTGGTGACAAGAGACAGCAATTTTGGAAACCAGACACCCTTTGCACCCAGAATTAGGTGCTCTTTGCTTCCTTCCCCCTCTCTACACCTCACTACCTCCACTTTGTGCCCTCTCCAGGGTGCCTCCATCCTGTCCCCAAGCTGCCTGCACTCTCCCATCCCGCTGCGCTCCCCTTGCCGCCCTCACCCCCGTGCCCTTCACCCCCCGGCCCTCTTGGGCAGCTGCTGATGCTTCTGCTCTGTGCTGTGTTGGTGTCGGGATTTTGGGGTGTTGGGTTGTGGGTGGTGATGGAGTTGGCAGAGTGCAGGGGTCAGGCAGGGCTGCTGCCTTTCTCTGCTGGGATTTGGCAGGCTGCAGCCAGTGCTGTAGCCTGGGGTGAGAAATCCCCCAGGGACTGGCCCAGTGCTGAGTGAGGGGTTGGTGTTGCCCCAATTCCCACTCATTCCAGCAGGGAAGGGGCTAGGACTTGCTCTGCTGTGAGGTAGTTTGCACTAACAGCCTTTTATTCCCTCCCTGCTGGCCCTGGCTGCCCGCAGGCAATGGTAAGTGCCCCCCACCCCAGTGTCCCCAGTGTCTCAGACACATGTCGAGAGGCTCTGCCCCACTGGGGCTGAACTGGGAATGCCATGGGCTGCTGAACTGGTTCCAGTCCCACTGCACAGCAGGGTGGCGCTTTGCAGCACTGGCATCACTGGGAGCTGGGCTGTCCCCACTGCCAGCCCATACAGCCAGCACCCACCCCTATTTGGGGTAGGGGTCTGTCCCAGGTGTTTTATGGGACCTCAAAGGAGTGTGGGAGGGATACTCCATGCTCTGCTGGATTTGGGAACTGTGTTTCTTTCCCACAGTCCCTGGTCCAGTCCAGGAAAGCGGGAATCACATCCGCGCTGGCCTCAAGTACCTTGAACAATGAGGAGCTGGTAGGTGCTGGGGTTTGCAGAGGTGTGGGTGGTCATGCTGGGAGGGCTGAGGCCCAGCCTGCTGGGCCAGAAACGGGGATGTGGGGTTTGTGCCACACCAAATCCTCCACCAGCAATGCCAAAGCAGCCAGGATGCTCACAGCTGCACCTGGGGATGGTGGTGTTTGTCCTTTGCCCTGCTTGTCTACAACCAGCGGCCACATTGCACGTGGACCAGCATCCATGGATGGGGTCTCTGCACCCTGCTGCATGGCTCAGCTGCTGTAGATTGCCTGAGCTTTTCCCCCCTCTGTCTTCTGTCCTTGCACAGAAAAACCATGTTTACAAGAAGACCCTGCAAGCCTTAGTGTACCCCATCTCCTGCACGACGCCCCACAACTTTGAGGTGTGGACGGCCACCACCCCCACTTACTGCTATGAGTGTGAGGGGCTGCTCTGGGGCATCGCCCGGCAGGGCATGCGCTGCGCTGAGTGTGGCGTCAAGTGTCACGAGAAGTGCCAGGATCTGCTCAATGCTGACTGCCTGCAGAGTAAGGAGCTGTTGCCTGCAGCCTCATCCCTTCTCACTTTGGAGAGGGAGGAGGGAGCAGCCCGGGGAGAGCTGGACTCCTGCCTTGTGCATGGGGGAATTGATGAGCAGGGCAGATCTGTCCTGGGCAGGGTGTTGACCCCTCCAGGTTTGAATTCATTTATGCACAATGGGCTTGGGGAGCTCTTGGCTCTCTCCTGGATGCGCCTGCCCCCCCACCCCATCTCCCCATCTCACTCACGGCTGTTCTCTCCCAGGGGCAGCGGAGAAGAGCTCCAAGCATGGAGCAGAGGACCGGACCCAGAATATCATCATGGTACTCAAGGACCGCATGAAGATCCGGGAGCGCAACAAGCCAGAGATATTTGAGCTGATCCAGGAGGTGTTTGGTGTCACCAAGACCACGCACACGCAGCAGATGAAGGCAGTGAAGCAGAGTGTCCTGGACGGCACTTCCAAATGGTCAGCCAAGATCAGCATCACGGGTAGGCACTGGTTGAGCCTGGCACCATATGCTGTGGGGGACCATGTGGCTGTCACCTTGCACAAGGATGCTGTGTACTCCAACTCCCCTCTTGCCCCTCATCCTGCAAAGTGGCTTCAGCCCCTGAGGCTCTGCTGGGGTGCTAATTGTGGGTATCTCGGTGTGGCTGTGGCACTGACTCCTCTCTCTGTTCTCTCACTATGTGTGCCACACGTGCCTCGTATGGATGGATGTGCATGCTGTGCTGTGCCATGCTGTGCTGCAGTCGTTTGTGCCCAGGGCCTGCAAGCAAAGGATAAGACGGGTTCCAGTGACCCGTATGTCACTGTCCAGGTTGGAAAGACAAAAAAAAGGACTAAAACTATCTACGGCAATCTGAACCCAGTTTGGGAGGAGAATTTCCATTTGTAAGTTCAACCCTGGCCCCTCCATCCCCCTTCCTGGCCACTTGTGGTCATGCTATGCTGCACTGGCTGTCAGCACATCCCTGCAGGGTGGTGGGGAGTCAGCTGTGGCCTCATACTGCCCCAGCTGAGGGTGGAGGGGGGCTGCTGGGGTCACTGGGAGTGCTGGTTTTGTGCCATGAAGGGTTTGGCTCCTGGCGATGGGGGCTGATCCAGGCTATGTTGGGGCTGCGTGGATATGGTACAGAGCCCTACCAAGCCTGCTGGGCAGGATTGGTGCCCCCATATCTGCTCTCTTCCCCAGTTCCTGCCTGGTGCTGGGATGGTCCCCCTTTTTTAGAGAAACAGACTGGGGAGAAGCTGGAAAGGTTTCCCTGCTCATCCCGGGGCTTGCCCCTTCTTACCTCCGCAGTGAGTGCCATAACTCCTCTGACCGCATCAAGGTCCGCGTCTGGGACGAAGATGATGACATCAAGTCCCGTGTCAAGCAGCGCTTCAAGAGGGAGTCCGACGACTTCCTGGGCCAGACAATAATCGAGGTCCGGACCCTGAGTGGAGAGATGGACGTCTGGTACAACCTCGGTAACCAGCTGCCCCAGCATGGCCCGCTGGCCCTGTGCTCTTGGGGGGATGTGCTGCCAGCCCTGGTGTGAAGGCTATTTCGGCACACTAGTATAGGGTCTGCTGTTAAAAACACTTTATATTGAAAGGCATTGGGATCAAGAATTTCCCCAGGGTCATTCTCAAAACTCTTTGCCCAGGAAGTCTGGAGCACTGGCCCTCTGCAGAGAGGAGATTGAGGCACGGACAGGCCACGTCTCTGTAGTGCCTGGAGATATGGCCAAATCCCTCTCTGCAGTGTCTTGGTTGCATTGTACCCTGGCCTGGCTGCATTCAGCATTGGGCATCCCCCTGGCCCTGGCCTCAGAAGCCCCTCCATGCTGGAGCCATCTGCCTCTCTTTGGGGCCAGGAGTGAGCAGAGTTGCTCTGGGGAAGCCTCACATCTCATCTCCCTCCCTGTACCCCTGCAGACAAGCGGACAGACAAGTCGGCCGTGTCAGGAGCCATCCGGCTGCACATCAGTGTGGAGATCAAAGGCGAGGAGAAGGTGGCTCCCTACCACGTACAGTACACCTGCCTGCATGAGGTGAGCAGCCCAGGCAGGTGTGGGGGGCATGGTCCCCACCCCAGCAATGCTACCGTGCCACCACCAGCCCTGGGGACCTGACGGGACTCATTTGTACCTCCAGAACCTGTTCCACTTTGTGACGGATTTGCAAAACAATGGGGTGGTGAAGATCCCTGATGCCAAGGGGGATGATGCCTGGAAGGTGTACTTTGATGAGACGGCGCAGGAGATCGTGGATGAGTTTGCCATGCGTTACGGGGTGGAGTCCATCTACCAGGCCATGACGTGAGTCCCTTGCCCTCCACCCTGCTCAAGGGGGCTGTGCTAACCCTGCATGGGAGGGGTCACTGTTGGCATCTTTCTCCCCTGCTGCTGTTTGCACCCTCCTCCCCGACACTGGTGCAGACAAGTTCCCCTGGCTCGCCCACAGCCGTGCACCCCTCCCTCCCCTTCTCTGTGTGGGCACCCCAAAACCTGCACCCCATCCTACAGGCAGCCCCTCCCATGGCCCCGCACCCTCACCTTCCACCTCCTTCTACAGGCATTTTGCCTGCCTTTCCTCCAAATACATGTGCCCGGGGGTGCCAGCGGTGATGAGTACCCTGCTAGCCAACATCAACGCCTACTATGCCCACACCACGGCTTCTACCAATGTCTCGGCCTCCGACCGCTTTGCTGCTTCCAATTTCGGGGTAAGTCCGATGGTGCGTAAACACTCCTTCCTTCTTCTCTCTCTTCTCTTGGGAGGGGGTGGGGGGCTTGGAGGGTAAAAAGGGCCATGCAAAACACCCCGCTCCAAACTGCAGCCAGGCAGCAGGGGGATCAGCCCCTGCTTGCCCCAAAATCCATCCTGCTCCCATTTGGCAGGAAGGAAAAAGCCACCGCCTTCCTGGGAGAAGGTCTAACTTTGATGCCCAAATTATTATGGTAAAACCGCAACTGAAGACCTAGCAGACTGGGATGCTGGGTGGCAGTGTGACAGGAGGGGGAAACCTTGGTGTCAAAATCACAAGTAGGTGGCAAGGAGCCATCCCTGCAGCTCGCCAGGAGTTTTGCATGGCCCTGTGCACTTTGGGTGCTCCCCAGGACCACTGCAAACTCGCCTGGCTGTGCCAGCACCCATGGGTGCCCACTGGGTGCCTCGCTTGCAGCGAGCGGGGTGAGTTTGTGCTGGGGCCAGGTGGGCCCTTGGGGATGTGGGCGAGGAAGGACTGAGCTCTTGCCCCGGCTCCTCCCATGTCATCCCAGAGGCAGCAGGTTGTTGCTCTGGATGCACATGGGTTAAGCCAGGATCAGTGCCCAGCCCTGGGTCAGGCAAAGTGCTGGCTAGCCAGGGACACAGCCAGGGCTGAGAGCAGCTCCAGGCAGCAGCTGCTTTGGCTCACTTCCCAGTTCCTGTTGCAGGGGTTAGCTAGAGCCAAGCAAGCTGTGCCTCCGGGTCACGCAGGAGGAGGAAATGGTATGAAGAAAAAGCGCCTTTTCTCTAACATGGAGGGTTTTAAAAACTTGTTTCTTTCTCTTTTTTTAGAGAGCCTAAGGTTGGGTGCTAAAGTGCCCGGCTGTGTTGCTTTAACCCCGAGTACCCGTCGTGTCCAGTTTTAAAGCGCTGCAGCCGTTCGGTGGCGGGGACGCATGGTCTCAGCCCAGAGCCTGGCTTTGCTGTCTCTGGCGGGCGAGCGCGCCGAAGGTTTGCGGTTGCCAGTGCAGGCTGTGGGCTTGGCCGAGCTGTGGCCAGGCAGGTGCAGGACTCACTGCCCTGTCCCATTCCCTTGTCTTCCCCACTCCAGGACTCGGGGAGCTGCTCTGGGCTCTCTGGAGCCCTGTGGGGCAGCCCTGACCCAGTGCAGCTGGTGCTTTCATGGGAAGCCCACGGGGTTGTCCAAAGCCCCCACTGACAGATGCAAAGAGAAATACCTCCTGACAGCGTTTTGGATTGCCTTGCCCTCAGTTCTGACACCCGATCTGCATCCCAACATGGGATTTGCATCCTCTTGCCTCATGCTGCCTGGATGGGAGCTGGGCTGAGCTGAATTAAAGCCACTCAGCCTCAATGGAGACCATGTACCTGGGGCCATTCCCTGCCCACATCCCTTGATGCAGCCTGGTCAGGCGAGTGAGGAGCCCATGGAGGCATCCAACTCCTGGGGCCTGTCCTGGCCTTTCTTGGAGCAGCTCAGCCCCAAAGATGGGTGACTGCTGCAAGAGCCCAGCTGCTCTTTCCCTGCCCTTTTTTCCTGAGCTCTTTGAAAGAGCTGGAGGTATTCAAAAAGCATGTAGACAGCGCACTTCATGACATGGTTTAGTGGGCATGTTGATGGTTGGACTCAGTGATCTTAAAGGTCTTTTCCAACCTAAATGATTCTATAATTCTATGAAAACTTCAATCCAGGGGCCACAAAGCCCAGGGGCACGATCCTGCACACCCTCTCCCTGCTTCTGCCCTGAGCCCAGGCTCAGAGGTGTTCAAGTGGGCAAGGCAGATAGAGTAGCTGGTCCCCCCTACGGCACTGACTGCCAGTGAGAGCAAAGGGGATGCATGGTGTTGCCTCTTGATGCTGTACTGCACCGTTTATGGCTGCCAGTGAGCCCTGGCCACCAGTGAGGACATGCTCTTCTCCATGGGCATCCTATGCCCACCCACAGGGCTCTGGTGAAGGAAGGAGGGAAGGAAGGACAGCAGTACAGCAGGAAGGAGAGAGATGAGCCAGGGGCAGCACAGGCCAGGTTGAGGGCAGAGAGAGCTGGAGCAGCGGGGAAGGGGGATGGTCCCTGCTGCCTTTCCCCCATTTACCTGGCTCCGGGGTGTTTCTCCACAGAAGGAGAGGTTCGTCAAACTCCTCGACCAACTGCACAACTCGCTGCGGATCGACCTCTCTATGTACCGGGTAAGGTGCCTGCCGTGCCTCAGTTTCCCCACCTGTCTAATAAGGTCTGAAACAACAGATGACTGTTTTCTCCCCCTCCACTCGCCCCTGTGAGAGTTTTGTGTGCAGCTCTGCTCCTTTCTTCCCCTTTGTCAGAACAACTTCCCTGCCAGCAGTCCTGAACGGCTGCAGGATCTCAAGTCCACGGTGGATTTGCTGACCAGCATCACCTTCTTTCGGATGAAGGTATTGCTGGGGCCCCACTCACCCCATCCCTCTGGTGGGGAGCCTGATCCTCGCTGGCCCCAGTTCTTTGCAAGGCTGGGATGGTGATGGTCCTGTGGTAGCTCCCAGGTGGCTGGCCAGGGCTGTGGGTCTGCCTCCAGCACTGCTGTCTCCCCACACACCCAGGTCCAGGAGCTGCAGAGCCCCCCACGAGCCAGCCAGGTGGTGAAGGACTGCGTGAAAGCCTGCCTCAACTCCACCTATGAGTACATCTTCAACAACTGTCACGAGCTGTACAGTCGCGAGTACCAGTCAGACCCGGTGCGTGGGTCGGGGGGAGCCGGGATGCACTGGATTGCTGGGTGCTGCAGGGGGACCTCGCTGCCCCCCGCTGACCTTCCCCAACCCCTGCCCTTCTCCTTCATGTGATGCTCCTGCTCCCTCTCTAGAGTGCTCAGCCCCATGCAGAATGAGCCCCAAGCCTTGGGCAGGGTTTGAGCCCCACTGCTGTGGGGTTGAGACTGGGGCCAGACAAGGGGGGGCTTCATGGGGGCTTCCAGGGTGTTCCCAGATCCCTCCTGCCTCCTCGTTAGCCCTGCCAAGAAATTGAGCCCCGCGGGTGGGGTGACTGGAGCCTCCGCTGTGTCCCCATCACTCCAGACTAAGAAAGGCGAGGTGCCCCCCGAGGAGCAGGGCCCCAGCATCAAAAACCTGGACTTCTGGTCCAAGCTCATCACCCTGATAGTCTCCATTATTGAGGAGGACAAGAACTCCTACACGCCGTGCCTGAACCAGTGAGTAGGTGCTGGGAAAGGGGACCCTGCTTTGCACCCGGGGGGATGCCCACACGGTGACAGCGGTAGCTTTAGTCCTTTGGAAGTGGGTTGTAACATCCATTATACAGATGGGGAAACTGAGGCAGGTGGGAGGTGTGGGCGGGCTGTATCTCCAAGTGGAGGACTGGTCCATGCCGTGTCCGTGCTTTCCCCTTGCCCCAGGTTCCCCCAGGAACTGAACGTGGGGAAGATCAGTGCTGAGGTGATGTGGAACCTCTTTGCTCAGGACATGAAGTATGCGATGGAGGGTGAGTCCCCCCCATGCTGCCCTGAGCCAGGTGGGGCAACCAGGCAGGAGCCACACTCTGCTCCCACCTTGCCAGTTCCCTGGGCAAACCCATTTCACCCTCTCATCAACATGATACCTAGCTTAAATCCCACCCAAGAAGCACTTCCATCTTCACCCCATTACCCTGGCATCCCCGGAGCTGCCCTTGGAGCAGCCACCTCCAGGTTTGGGGCTTGAAGCAACACCCACATTCACGTGCCTTCCCTGTGTAGAACATGACAAGCATCGCCTGTGCAAGAGTGCGGACTACATGAACCTTCACTTCAAGGTGAAGTGGCTGTACAACGAGTATGTCACCGAGCTGCCCTCCTTCAAGAGCCGCGTGCCTGAGTACCCTGCGTGAGTGCAGCCCCTGGGGGGCAGGGGAGGGGGTGCTTGCACCCTGGGGGCTGGCTGGCCTCACCAGGGATGGGCGTCTCTTCCAGCTGGTTTGAGCCCTTTGTTATCCAGTGGCTGGATGAGAATGAAGAGGTGTCACGGGATTTCCTGCATGGAGCGCTGGAACGGGACAAGAAGGATGGGGTATGAACAGGACTGTCAGTTGCCACAAAAGCCGCAGCCAGGGGTGGATGAGGGGCTTGTCTCTTGATGCCCAGTGTGTCCCCATTGGGGCCAAAATCTCCCCTCCCTGCCTCCTGCTGACACTGCCTCTCACTCCCCCAGTTCCAGCAGACGTCAGAGCACGCACTCTTCTCTTGCTCCGTGGTGGATGTCTTCTCCCAGCTCAACCAGAGCTTTGAGATCATCAAGAAGCTCGAGTGCCCTGACCCTCAGATTGTTGGGCACTACATGCGAAGGTTTGCCAAGGTGGGCAGCTGCCAGGGCCGGGGATGCTGAGCCAACAGCACCCCTGGGACCCTGGTCCCAGCCCTGGCCCCGGGGCTCTCTCTTCTGCCTCCCATCCAGCTGCGGGCAGCAGCATAGGACACAGATTGTACCACCTCTAACAGTGATGCTCAAGCAAATGTGCCACCAACAGACCCTGTGGCCCTCCCAGTTTGCTTTCAGAAGATTAGCTAATTAATGAGTTAATTGGTTAATTAATCTAAGTTAATTAAATGCCACTGGCTTCCTGTAGTGTGTGTGGGGATTTGTAGGTAGGCTTGATAGCTGGTGCTGCCTGTGGAGGCTGGATCTGGCTTCCAGTGGCTGTGCCTATGTGGCTCCTGGTGCATCTGTGGGGTCAGAGGGTCTAGGAGTCTCAGGGTGTATCCAGGCATTGGGTTGTTTCACTGCTGTGGGACTCATGGTCTCCTTCTCTCCCTCCTTCCTCCTCTCTGCGGCTGTCTGCGTGTCTTTGTTGCTGCCCTTGTTTGGCTGCAGACCATCAGCAATGTGCTACTCCAGTATGCTGAGATCATCTCCAAGGATTTTGCCTCGTACTGCTCCAAGGAGAAGGAGAAAGTGGTGAAGTATCTCCCTTCTGCTTGCCACCTGCCTCGTGCTGCCGGGCAGGACTGTCCACACAGTGGCCCCAGCCATCACCTCAGCTCCAGAGCTGGTCCCCATGATGCATGTCCTGCTCTTGGTCTCTGTCTGCTGGTAGTCCCTGAAATGCTGTGAGGCAGGGCTCTGTACCATGGATGTGTCCCCTAGTGCAGGGTGGGAGGGACCTGGGGCAGTGGGCAGCTGTTCCAGCCACATTTTTTGGTGCTGACCCCCCTCTCCATCCCACTGCTCCAGCCCTGCATCCTGATGAACAATATCCAGCAGCTGCGTGTCCAGCTTGAGAAGATGTTTGAAGCCATGGGTGGGAAGGAGGTGCGTATTGGGGGTCTCCAGATGCCTGTGGAGGGGCTGTATCAGTGCTTTCATCCCAGAGGCAGGCCCTTCCCTAGCTCTGCAGTGCTGGGAGCAGACCCCAGTTCCTCACTCCTGTATGGGATCACACTGTCCCACCCCATGCCACCCTGCTCTCCCACCATGTTGCATGACTGATGGGCTTCACCCTGCCCAGGGGTGCATTTGGGGTGCAGAGATCCCCGTAGGGCTGGGCCAGGCACCCTGACAGCTTCTCCAACCTGTCATTCCCCCAGCTGGACACAGAAGCCAGTGACACCCTCAAGGAACTGCAGGTGAAACTCAACAATGTCCTGGATGAGCTGAGCCGAGTCTTTGCCACCAGGTACACCCAGGAGAGAAGGTGTGGGTGGTGGGCCAAGGAGAAGTTTGGGTGTCCAGGAGCTGTGGCTGGGGCCAGCCTGAGGGCTCTGCTTGGCCAAGCAGGTCCTGGGTGCAGCTGTGGGGGATGCTGAGCTGCCTGGGTGTTGTGGTCCCCAGTTTCCAGCCGCACATCGAGGAGTGTGTGAAGCAGATGGGTGACATCCTGGGCCAGGTGAAGGGTACTGGCAATGTCCCTGCCAGCACTTGCAGCAGTGTTGCACAGGATGCTGACAACGTCCTGCAGCCCATCATGGACCTCCTGGACAGCAAGTGAGTGTGGGGGGCAACAGGGACACCCACCGTCCCCAGTGGCCCTGAGCCACCATGGGAGTGTGGGGGACCTGCAGGGTCAGGGTGACTGGGCAAGAGGTGGCATCAGGGGTGCCATGCCAGGACCTTCAGCCCCGTCCCCTCTCTGCAGCCTGACGCTCTTTGCCAAGATCTGCGAGAAGACGGTGCTGAAGCGGGTGCTGAAGGAGCTCTGGAAGCTGGTGATGAACACGATGGAGAAGACCATCGTCCTGCCCCCGCTCACTGACCAGACGGTGAGTGATGGGGAGAAGAACCAGGGACAGGGGACCCTGGGGCTGAGACACAGGTGGCTGATTGAGGCCAGTGTGGGATATTGATGGCCAGGTGCCCACACTGGCTGCTGAGGGGGTGGGGACTTTGGCAGCCTCCCCAAACCTGCCTCTAGCTCATGGCCAGGGAAGGGATGGAGGAGAGAAAGGTCATCCTTGACCCAGCTGCCCAGTGCAGCCCAGTACTGTCTTGGCTGGCTTTGCCAAAAGACCTTCCTGCCATCTCCATCATGGCACCAAGAGGGGGCACTGGTCCTTTCCTCTCCATCCTTCCCTCTGAGCTGGGGCAGCATCCTATGCCATGCTTGTCAGCACTGGCTGTAGGCACAGTCCCTGTGCCAGGAAGTGAATCAGGAGGCTCCTGGAGTGCGAGGAGCCACCACATATCAGCCTTGCTGTGGGGCTGGGGTTGCCTGGAGAGCAGGGACTGGCTTCACGGGGATGGGGGTGATGTGGGATGGGGGGCATGTCCCCGCAGCAGGGCTGAACTCCTCCTTGCTCATGGGCTGAACAGGCTCTAGAGGATCAGAGCGAAGCCCAGCGAATGGTTCCTCCTCAGAGGGAGGTTGCCTACAGGCTTCAAGGCTCTGTATCGCATCGCTGTGTGTCTGTCCTCCACATATGTAGCCATGCACCCCGAAGCTTCCCAGCACGGCTGTTCTCTCGGGATCAGGCAGGGAAGGGTGACACCAAGGACTCTAATCCAGCCATGCATCTGTCCCTGTCACTCTTGGTGGCTTTTGTCACTGTCACAAAGCTGGGCTCAGGCTCTTACTTGCAGTCCCTGGAGCCACTGGCTGCTGTGTTACCTTTCTGGGGCAGTGGGGCTCTTCGTGCTGTGTCTGTAAGGGACAGTGCATTGGTGACCTGTCAGCCCTCAGTGGTGCCACCTCACTGGCACCTTGTCACAGTCCAGAGCCCCACTCAGGTCAGCTCGGCATTGCTCCCGGCCAGGCTTGCACACTCTTGGCCAGAGGTGACCAAATCTAGCAGGAATACTGCTACCACTGGGTCCCAGTCACCGTCCCAGTCCCTATCTCTGTCCCTTCCTGGCCAAGTGTGGCTATGCCGTGTTCTGGAGGCAGCAAGCCCTGTGCTGAGGGCAGAGGAGGTGGCACGAACATGTGGATCTGTTGGGTGATTTTCCTGAGGGGAGGCAGTCCATGGAGGGGGCCGTGCTGGGGCTGGTCCCTGCGGCAGGGGACAGCCCACCCAGGGTGGCTCTGGGCTCCAGCCTGGGGGTGACTGGGCAGGTTGGCAGCGTGGGGCTACGTGTCAGAGCTGAATGTCGAACGGGGTCCATCAGCTCCCTGGAGCTGAGTCACCCAGGGGCAGAGCCCCATGCCACGGTGAGGAAGGACTGGGCAGGTTCAGATGGGGCCACTTCAGGGTTGTGGAGACGTATGGTGCGGGTGACAGGGCATTGACGCCAAGTACTATGGCATGTCAGATGGGGGACACCCATGGCTCTGCTATCCCTTCTGGCTGATGAGGGTCAGGGGGTGGTCAGGGCTGGTACCTAGCTGTGGGGCAGCTGGGGCTGGGGAGGATGGAGGAGGGGGCCGACACTCATGTCATGGTTGTTCTCTCCAATTGCTCTGCTCACCTCTCAATGGCAGATGATTGTAAGTACGGCAGCTCCCTATCTGTCTGTCTGTCTGTCCGCTGTGTGTCGGTCCTGGCCTCACTGGTTTTTGTCTTGTGTGGCTGCCCGTGCCCTGCCCACACCCTCCTCCGGCTCCCAACTTGGTCCACCTCTGTGGTCCCCATCCTCATGCTGCCTGCTTGGCTCTGATTCCTGGCAGGCATTTGCCCATGGTCCCACATGGGTTTGAGGGGTGGAAAGGTCCTGGACAGATCTGTGGTGCCTGGATGTGGGGAAGTGCAAGGGTTAGCGATGGAGTGGGAGGGGATGGTGATGGGGCAGTGCCATGTAATCAGGAACAGCCAAACCCAGGCTGATCCTATCTTGCTCCATGCTGAGGGTGAGAGGCCACTGGAGACATGAGCAGGGGGAGCAGTGTGTGCCTGGCAGTCAGGGCTGCTCTTCCTGACCCCTTGTGCCTCAATTTCCCCTTGATGCCCTGGCTGGGGTGTGGCTATGGTGGGCACTGAGGGCAGAGGCTTTCCCTGCGTGCAGAGGAGCATCTCCCTGGGACACGATGGTCCCTGGCCTGGTTGCTCAGTGGTGGGGCAGGCTGCTGGCATGAGTTATGAGACTTTCCCGGGTCAGGATATGGCCCTGGGAGTCTGGACTCCTGGATTCCCTTCTTGGTGTTGCTGCTGGGTCCTTGCATGGCTTTGAGAAGTTTCCTTTTGTCCTCTTCTGCTCAGTCTGTGGCTGTGGGCTTATGCCCCACGGTGCAAGGGAAGGGCCACGTCCACCCCCAATCCTGCCCCCACCCCTGCTTTGACCACAGGCACCTTCGTGGGTGCCAGTGGTTGGGTGCTGGATGCCAATCCCTGTGGGGACGAACGCCCATCCCCTGTCCCCCAACACCTTTTGTTTCCAACAGCAGCATTTAGAGAGACTCTGGGGGTCCCTGAGCCTCCCCTCAGACCTCATGGGTACCCCAGGTCCCAGCCTTGCTGAGGCTGCTGAGGGACTGGGGTGGCATCGCTCTATGGGGTACAAGGTTGTCGTGTTCACCCATCACCCTGTGCCTCAGTTTTCCTCCAGGGCAAGAAATCCTTCTTGCAGCCATGCTTGGCCCTAACTGTGCTGCTTGTCCCTCCTGCAGTCTTCCCTGCCAGCTGACTCCCCTGCTATACCCTCCTGATTCAGGTGTGCCCCAGCCCCCCCTCCCTACCAAGAGGCTGGTTAGGAACCCCCCACATGGCACTGCTGCCCCATTTTACACTGTTTTTCTTGCCACTGCTGGGCCTGGGTCAGTTTGGGGTTGTCACTGGGCCCAGCACAAGGACCAGAACTCTGTGTGCAAAACCCAAGCACAGCTGTCTCCTCCCCGCTCCTACCCCAGCATTGTGAGCATCTGCGAGAGTTGGAGGGGAATGTGGGGACAGAAGAGGCTGCCCACACACAGTGCCAGCTGGCTCCTGCCTCCCTTTATCCCAGTGGGGACCAGTCCCCCATGGGCTCAGCATCCCTGTATCCCAGCAGGGACCAGCTACTTATAAGCCCAGCATCCCAGTGTGGCAACCAGTTCTTCATCTGTGCAACATCCTGCATTCCAGTGGGGACCAGTTGGCCCAGCATCCCAAAGATATCAGTCCCTCACAGACCCAGCATCCCCCTGGAGACCAGTCCCCCACTAACCCAGTATCCAGTGGGGACCAGTCCCCCATGGGCCCAGCACCCAGTCCCCCACTGGCCCTGGTTGTCCTTTAGGAGCTCAGAAATGTCTTTGCCGCCAGCTTGCGGTCACCCCATGTACCCAGCCTTGCCCTGCAACCCCCATGTCCCGTCCCACGCTGGCCCCCCCACCCCACCACTCAACCTCTGACATTGCTTCTACAGGGCACGCTCTTGAGAAAACATGGCAAGGGGACAGAGAAGGTAAATAGCTGTGGGCTGAATGTGTCATTGCCCTGTGGCCACGCTCGTGGCCCCACACCCACCTGCTGTGGAGTTCCAGGCTTGTCCATGCTGCCTCTGTTGTGCTGTCTGGATGTGCCATTGCCTGCGTGGCGTGTTGTCGTGTTGAGGTGTGCCATGTTGTCTGGGACATGCTGCCTGTGTGCAGGATGGGGGTAGTGACCTGTTTCTGTGTGTCACCTGGGGTAGAGAGCAGGTGTCGTGTGATGTTTAGCCCCCATGGGTGAGTATGTGGGGTGTTACCCATCCCCAGGCATAGGGGACACTGCCCCACAGCACTCAGCACCCCTCCAGGTGCCTGGCTGGGACAGCATGGGGACAGGGTGCCCAAGCATGGGAGATCCCAGGCACAAACCTGTCCCACCACTGGGGGGCTCAGGAAGAGGTGACCCCCAGGATACTGGGCCATGCTGGGGATGTGCAGGGCACACTGGGGGGCATGGGGCTGCTGAGATCCCCTGGACCTCTGAGCCCACTTTCCCCTGATGCTCAGAGGGCCTCAGCAAGACTTGCTGTGCCCCAAAACTTGCCAAAATTGCTTTCTCCAGACACACGGGCTCTCCCTCTGTCTGGGTGTTCCCCACCATGGGGCTGGGGGCCCAGCACAGCCCTCCAGTCTGCCTGCTCCCAAAACACAGCTCTCAGGAAGAGCCAGGCCAGCATCTGTCTGGGCAATGCCTGCAGTTCCCCCCAGCTCCCCACCTCCTCTCACAGGGGACACTTGGTCCTGCCCCAGTTTGCTGAGCGTGCTGGCAAGGTGCTTTCCTCTACTTGCTGCTATTTCCTGAGCCCCAAACAAGGCGGGGAGCAAGCCTGCCCCCACTCAGGAAGAGACCTGGCACACCCATCACAGGTTCACCAGCAAGTGCACATGGCTGAGCCTTTGCAGGTGTGAACTGGTGCTGAACCAGTGGCACCTGTGGAGAACTGGGTGCAGCCAGAGGAGACTACAGGGCTGGAGCCCGCATGGCTGGGGGATGTGGGGGGCCCGGAACTGTGGCTGGCTGCTGCTGGGGCCACCAGTAACTGTCCCTTGCTGTTCTCTTCCAGAGCAGGGTGAAGCTGCCCAGTCACACTGAAGTAAGAAAATGGCTCTTCTGCTCCCCACTTGGCTCTGGTCCCTCCTCTTGCCTCCTCCCTGTCCCTTGTCCCGTGTGCTGCAGGGTTGGTGGGGGGTCCCAGCTCAGTACAGTGTCCTGTTGTGCTGTTTGGGTGACACCACTGTCCCCAGCTCCTAGCCTGTTCACTGGCTGGGGGAGATGAGGACAACAAGGAAAGGATTAATGGGACAGAACTCGNGGTACAAAATGGGGGGCCCAGACCCCTGCAGAAGGTAATGGTTAGTGGGATAGATGCTGGGGTTTCTTATTGTTGGGAAGGACTGGAGCTACTGGTGCCTGGAGGGGGAAGGAGGTGGGAATCTCTGGCTCTGCCCCACTGGGCCCCAGTTTACCCAGTTGCATGTTGCACACTGGAGGGCTTCAGAAGGGGAGCTTGCGTTCAGCCTGATAAGCAGGTGCCAGACCAGGAAGGTGAGAAGGATCTGCCCGTGCCATGGGGCTGCGTTTCCAGGAGCTGTGCCAGTGGACCCCATGGAATGGCTTCATGGCCTCTGCCTGTGGGGGTGGCATGGCACAGGGCAGGCAAAGGTGGCCAGAGGCTCCCATCTGTTGTGTTCCCTGGGATGCAGAGGGGCTGGGAACCTCCCTGGGGCTGGGACTGGGTATGGGTTTGGGTGGCAGGGGGGTGTTTGGCTTGGCTGCCAGCGCTATGGGGTACAGTGGGGTTGCGCCGCATCCTCCCTGTGCCCACTATCCCCCTGCTCTTGCCCTCTGCTCCCCCCACCAATGTCATATGATTGTCCATGTGGTGCCAATGATGTGCCGTGCCGGGCTCTGTTGGATGCAGAAGTGGGTGCTTGGGCACCACAGGGAGCAGGATGGGACTTGTGCTGAGCAGGATGTGAGGTCCCTGATGCCAAGGGTGATGTCCTGCCCTGGGGTCCCCAAGCCCCCAGCCACACACCTGTGCTGAGAACTCGGGGGCTGGGATGGGGGCTGCCAGCCCTGCATCTGCATCACCATGCCTGGCATGGCCAGTGGCCCCTGGGGCTCTCCAAGGAGCACCTCTCCACCCCCCTGAAGCTTGGGGGGGCTGGGGGAGTCCCCAGAGCTGCAGCAAGCTCTGGGCACCACGTGCCTAGCCTGACCCATGGCACCCCCATCCCGGCTGCTCACCGGGGCCATTCCTGTCTCTTTGCTCTCTGCAGGGCACACAGATGATTTTCAATGCAGCGAAGGAGCTGGGGCAGCTCTCTAAGCTGAAGGTAAGGGCTGGGAGGCTGGGCTAAGCGGGGGCAGGCAGTCTGAGCTCCTCTCTGCTGGGGCAGGTGACAGTTTGCAGGTGGGCACTGGCATCGTTGCAAGGACCCCACCAATGCTCGTTTGCTGGCACAGCTAGGGTGAGGGGAGCGGGGCCCTGGTGCCATGCTGAGAGCAGGATTTTTGCCCTGCAGGACCACATGGTGCGGGAGGAAGCCAAGAGCCTGACACCAAAGCAATGTGCAGTGGTGGAGCTGGCATTGGACACCATCAAGGTGAGGGCACTCTGGGGTACAAAGGGGTGCCGCTGAGGGCTCTAGTCCTGAAGCACAAACCCGGGGGGACACCGGGGGGTGTGTGGGGGGGTGTGTGGTTCCAGCGGAGCCACTGAGGACCCTGTGGCTGTCTTCCCCCTCCAGCAATACTTCCACGCTGGCGGTGTGGGGCTGAAGAAGACATTCCTGGAGAAGAGCCCTGACCTGCAGTCACTGCGCTACGCCCTGTCCCTCTACACCCAGGCCACTGACCTCCTCATCAAAACCTTTGTGCAGACTCAGGCTTCGCAGGGTAGGACACACTGCCCTGGGCCCCCTATCCCCACACAGGCTTGGCTGCCCCATGGTCAGGGCCCCACCCTGCCTCCATCCCAGTGGAGTTGGGGGTCCCAGCCAGGCTTGTGGAGGGGTGGGAGGGATGGATGGGGAGGGAAGGGTTTTACCTCCCATGATTTGCAGGTGAAGAGGGGCCATGGGTGCCTGGCACCTCCAAGCCCCTCACCAGCAAGAAGAGTGTGTCCCCAGTGCCAGGGCATGGCTGGGCTGGCACAGAAATGAGGCCCATGGGTGGGGGAGAAGGTCACCCTCTGGCCGTGTGTCATAGTGTTTGTTCCCTCTGGATGGTCCCTGTCACCTAGCACAGACACCTGTGGTCCAGTGCTGCCTTGGAGCTGCTAGTCTTGGCTGAGCAGTGCCAGCCTGGCCAGAGCTCAGACCTCTTGCAGGATCAGCTGGATCCAGATGCTGTGCCAGGGCCTATCCTGGGCACGCTCAGTGCCCCACATACCCTGTGATTTGGGATCTGTCCAGGGTGCCAGGTGCCTCTCAGGCGCTTCCCCCATCCCAGGGTGATGCAGTGCAGGGTGCTGGGCACCTTCTAGGGCAGCACTACCTCTCAGCTCTAAATGCTGCCCTTTATTTTGCCTCTTGGCTGCTTGAGGAGGGGACAGAGAAGCTCGGTGGCAGTCATGGGCCATTTCATAGTGCCCCAGCCAGGCTTGTCTGTGTCCTTAGGGAGTGGGATGTGCATTTGCTGTCTGTGTGTCTCCTGCAAGGGACATCTGTCCTGTCTGTACCTCCTACGCCAGCCATGTCAGGGGCATGGGGTTAGGTCTGGTGGGTGCCAGCACCCCTGGGTGCAATCTGTCCCCAGGACCTCCTGGGCTCAGAGCTGGGTGGTACCTGGCACTCCTGTGTTGCTGCAGTGTTGTCCGGATGCTTGGCCATCCATTTGTCTGTGAGATCTGATCTTTCTCTCTCTTTGTTTTCTCCCCTCTCTTTCACTGTTCCTGTCCCCCACGCACATCATCTCCTTCCTCCTCTCTTCATCTACTGTGCTGTGTCTCTGTCTCTTTCTCTCTCCTTCCCACTAGTTCATGGTGGGAAAGGTATTAGGTTTACCCTTAGTGAAGAAATTTATCCTGAGAAGGGTACGTGTGCTGCTCGCCTGCCCCTGCACCTGCCTGCCGCCGCCGCCGGCCTGGGCTAGTAACTGTCCCGGCACTGTAAGCCGGGGTAGCCAGGAGCCCCATCCCAGCACCGCTGGCCTTGGGGACCTCTTGTGTGGGCAGAGCTGGAGCCCTCTGCCCACAGACTCACGCTCCCAGGGCTGCTTTGAGCTGAATTTAGAGGAACTGTGCTCAGCTGTATTGACCACCCCCCAAAACGGGGAGGGGGGCTCTGTCCCATGGGGAGGGGGGTGCCCGCCTTCACTTGCAACCTCTGGGCATCCTGCATTGTCCCCACTGCTGCTGCCTGGGGGTGGGCAAATGCCATGACCTCCTTGCAAGCTGGGAAGCTGTCCCTTTGGGATGTGTGGCCCCAGGGGAGGCCATGACCATGTCCATGCACCCTCCCGCCAGAAGGACCATTACTAGCCTTGCTCCGGCGAGCTCTGTCCACCTGCCCCTGGGCGTAAGGAATGAGCCCGGCTCCATGGGCCCTGCTTGGCCTCCATTGCATCCTGCCAGAGGGGCTGGAACTGCCCCCCATGCTTGGCCTCCCGTACCCAGATACCCCCTCCTCACCTGCCATCACCTCCATTTTGGCTCAGCATGTGGCACTGCCTGGGTGGCGGGTGCCTGGGGGGAGGGTGTTCTGGGGGTGGGGCAGAGGATGAAGGTGGATCACCAGCCTCCCCCCCAGCCTGACATCCTTGTCCTGGGAGCCATGCAGTGACACATGGGGATGTGTCCTCCTTTGCACTGTTATTTCCACCCTGGGAACTTTCTGCTGAGCTTAGTTTGATCTCCTTGGCCCCATCTGACTCATGGAGCCTGTCCCTCTGCCTTGCACACCTTCCTTCACCCATGGGAGCATGCATGGCTCTTGGTGGGGCGGGAGTGGGCTGGGCTGTTGGTCACAGGTCACCCGAGTTTCCCAGGCTTGGGGACCCCAGAGCTTGATGTGGTCCCTGAGGTAGAGGAGGCAGTTCAGCCCAAAGCCTCTGGCAGGGCCATGGCTACCCTGTGGAACAAGGGCCAGACTGGGTCTCTCCTGCGTGGTGCTGTGCCCATGCTCATAGCCATGCATGGAGCACTGACAACCCCCCATGCCCACAGTAGGGAGAGCTGGGCCACTGTCCCCTGCCCCATGCCACCCAGGCACCTCAGCCCCTGACTGGGCAAGGGGGGCTCACTGGGCCCTGCCAATGTGGGGTGGGATGACAGAGCCAGCCTGGTGCTGGGGATGTCTTGCCATGCCCCAGACCAGCCTGGTGCCAGCTCCAGCTGTCCTTGACAGTTGTGTACCCATGCTGCTGTCCCCAGAACTCTTTGGCAGAGGCCACATTGGGCCAAATTCTACTGCTCACCCCTTCCCACCCCATGGTGGGTGACCTGCCTCCTCCAGTGGGGTTGATGGTGGGCAGGGGACATCAGGGACGCAGAAGGAACAGGCACTCATGTCTCCTCCCTTTGCCACACAGGCTCTGCTGTGGATGACCCTGTCGGGGAGGTGTCCATCCACGTGGAGCTCTTCACCCATCCCGGCACTGGCGAACACAAAGTCACTGTCAAAGGTGGGTTCTGCCCGCTGGTATGTCTGGCAGGTGGCAATGCCCTGTGAGCCTCATGTGCTCCCTCCTTGCAGTGGTGGCTGCGAACGACCTCAAGTGGCAGACATCGGGCATCTTCCGGCCCTTCATTGAGGTCAACATCATAGGGCCCCACCTCAGTGACAAGAAGAGGAAATTTGCCACCAAATCCAAGAACAACAGCTGGGCTCCCAAGTACAATGAGAGCTTCCAGTTGTGAGTAGCACCACAGGGCTGGGGATGTGGGTCTGGGCTGGGGGATGTGTCCCCACAATGTGGGGACTCCCTTTTCCTGGGATCTGCCAGTGAGTTTGCTTGTCCCCTGGGTGATGTTTTAAATTCATTATCATTGGTAAAAGCAGGGATTGGGGAAAAGGAAAAAAAAGAAAAGGCTTTTTTAGGGGCAGCAGCACCCATATAGGGTGCTGTCACAGAGCCAGGGGGCCTGGGAGTGTGACCCCCCCCTATGCCAACACTGACTGTCCCTTGTCTCCCTGCAGCACGCTGGGGACAGAGACGGGCCCAGAGTGCTACGAGCTGCAGGTGTGTGTGAAGGATTACTGCTTCGCCCGTGAGGACCGGACAGTGGGCATTGCTGTCCTGCAGCTCCGTGATATCCTGCAGCGACCCGGCTGTGCCTGCTGGCTGTCCCTGGGACGCCGCATCCACATGGATGACACTGGCCTCACTGTCCTCCGCATCCTCTCCCAACGCAACAATGACGAGGTGGCCAAGGAGTTCGTCAAGCTCAAGTCGGACACACGCTCAGCTGAGGAGGGCAGCAGTTAAACCCCTTCCCCTCCCCAGCCCTCTCCCCCTACTCCTGGCCCCTTTTCTACAGCATCCTCCAGCCATGTATAAGCCATAAAAGCGGCCACAAGAGGAGTCTTCTTCCCAGCCCTGGTGTGGGTGAGGGGGGGACATGGCTGCAGTGACAGACACNCTGGCTGGATGACAGTGGTGCAGAGCATGGCCATGCCCCCATCCTACCCTGATGGGAAGGTGCTGGGACTGGTGGGGCTGCAGGGAAGGGCTGGACTCCAGACTGGGCAATGGGACAGATCTGCCTCTTCCCAGCCTGTCTGAGATGGAGGAACCCTAATGGCCCATCCCTGACCCTACCCTGTCTACCCAGCCCTAAACCTCACCCAGCCACATAAGGAAAGGGCTGGGGGGGTGGGGGGGGGTGTTGTCTTATCCCACCTGGGGGTGTTGGTGAGTGGCTGGCACAGCATGGTGGCCAATGGCCCCTTGTCTCCATCCCTCGAGCAATGTCTGGCGCCCTGAGGGACAGGGAGGCTCCCACCCACTGAGCACCCTGTACATATGTAAATAGCTGTACATACACAGGGCAGCCGGAAAACATGGCTGTGTCCTGCACCTGGAAGGGCTATTGGGGCTGTTGGGTCGGCGTGTGCATGCCCTGCACAGTGTCCCATCCCTGGCTGGCAGTGGCATTTCTGGGGCCGGGAGCAGCCCCCGGCCCATATCCTGTCTTCCCTGCCTTGCCGCCACTGTGGGTTGCCCCACTGTCACCCCCAGGGTGCCAGGGCTTGGGGGCAAGGGCTGGGGGAGATGGAGCAGAGGGACCTGTTTCCCTTTGCTCTGGCCAGTGGGGGCCAGCCATCCCTGTGCAATGCAGCAGCGCCCATGAGATCTCCCTGGCGCAAGGAAGACCCTTCTCACTCCCAAACCAGAGGACCCGTCCCCCTCCAATTTCCCATTAATCACCATTTCTGTGTGATCAGTGGGGTGTGTGTCTTGTGGGAGTGCCTGGGAGGCCAGGGTGTGTGGTGTCAGGGGTGGCCACCTCAGCTGGCCAGCTTGCCCTAAGTACCAGGGAAGACAGAGGCCTGATGACCCTACAAGTCAACATAGCTCTCTCAGCCTCCTCCCCATCCCAAAACAGGGTACCCCAACTGGCCCCCATGGTCCTTTTTCTATAGGGTTTTCCTGGACCAAAGGGTTTAGCGTTCCTCTTGTTTCTGTTCAATGTTTACACCCCTTTTCTAACCACTGCTCCTGCACGGCCAGGCTGGGGCTCAGCTCTGCACCCTCCAACCATGGTGCCCCTGGCCCCATGCCCCTCCCCAAACTGTCCTGTTTGGCATGTGATTGACCCGACCAGTTCTGCTCCTGTAGCACATGTGTCACTGATGCCTGTGTGTCTGTACCACCCCGTGCGGCACTGCCGGCGGCGGCTACCATGGATGCATGACAGTGAGATGTTTTGCACTATTTTGAATTTTTTGGGCTCTGTAAAAATATTTTATTATAACTGACATTAAAAAGCACACCTTCACTGCAGCTACTGTGGGGGTGTGGGAGGGCAGGCACCCAGGGGCTCTTCATCCCCAATGCAGCACTTGCACCTCTAAGGTTAACACCAAATAAATAGTCCGGGGATGCTGCAGCAACTCTGTCTGCACTTAGCCTCCCTGAGGGCTGCTCTTCAGTGCACCCACCCTTTGCAAAGCCAAGAGCTGCAGGACAGGGGTTAAATGGAACTGGGACAGACCTGTCCTGAGAAGTGATACTCTATTCTCAACCACTGCCTGCAAACTCCCAGGCATGGGAGTGACTAGTGACTGCTAACATGGCCTCATGAAGGGCAAACCATGCCTCACTGATCCAGTGACCTTTGACAATGGAGTGACTGCATCAGTGGACAAGGGAAGAGCTATGGATATCATCTACCTAGACGTCTATAAGGCTTTTGACACAGTCACCCCAAACCTTCTTGCCACTAAATTGGAGTGATACGGATTTGATGAATGCGGGGCCCTGATGCCCTACAGAGAGACCTGGGGCTTTTGCTGGGCACTGGGCAGGGGCCTGCTTCTCTCCAGAGAGCCCTGGGGCTTTTGCTAGGCTTTGCCAGGTTCCGGGTGGGGCCCTGATGACATACAGAGAGCCCCAGGGCCTTTGTCTGGCTTTGCCAGGGCCTGGGAAGTGGCCTGCTGCCATTTAGAGCGCCCTGGGGCTTTCGCTGGGCTTTGCTGAGACCTGGGCAGTGCTCTGCTGCACTCCAAAGAGCCCAAAGCCATCACCAGGCTTTGCCCTAAGCCTCAAGGGGGTGTGCAGCCCTCCAGAGTGCCCCAGGGCTTTGACGGGGACCAGGCAGGCTCCTGCTGCCCTCCAGAGTACTCTAGAGCCTTTGGTGGGCATTGTCAGGGCCTGGGGGAGACCCTGTTACCCTCCAGAGAGCCCTGGGGCTGTTGCTGGGCTTTTCTAGAATCATAGAATGGTTTGGATTGGAAGGGACCTTTAAAGATTATTGAGTCCAACCCTATCTGGCTACTGGGAGCTCTTGTCTTTTCCCAGTGATCCCTTCTCGAGGCTTTCTGGACTAATGCAGTGCCATCCCTAGCTTTAATCATCAATGCTGGGGCTCCTCTGCCCATGTGAAAAGAGAGAGAGAATACCTATAATTTACCACTAGTGGTATACAAAGGCTATCACAAATATTTATTCCAAAAAGTTTGGCCATTTGGGATGGGTCATGGGAACTCACTGGCCTGGGGGTTGGGAGTTCCTCCATTAGCTTCCCAGTAGTGGGGCTGGAGAAACAGGTGGGACAATTTTATCTAGCACCTTCCTAACATCCAGGCCATTGGTGCAATTCCTTTCACAATTATCCCATAGTTTCTGTAAGGTGGGCATGGGGAGCCTGTCGAACTGGCCTGTCATAAATCCTGTTTCTTCCAGGAGGCCCCATAAACATCTCTGTTCTGGGTCTCACTCCTGTCAGTCAGGGTGTCGTTTTATGTTAGATTGATTGGTTTTAATGAGGAGTTTTTGAAGACATTGAGGCGCTGGAGCATGTCCAGAGAAGGGCAATGAAGCTGGTGAGTAGCCTGGAGCACAAGTCTTATGAGGAGCAGCTGAGGGAACTGGGGTTGTTTAGCCTGGAGAAAAGGAGGCTGAGGGGAGACCTTATCGCTTTTACAACTACCTGAAAGGAGGTTGTAGTGAGGTGGGTGCTGGTCTCTTCTGTCAGGTGGCTGGTGATAGGACAAGAGGAAATGGACTCGAGTTGCGGCAGGGGAGGTTTAGATTGGATATTAGGAAAAATTTCTTTACTGAAAGGGTTGTTAGGCATTGGAACAGGCTGCACAGGGAAGTGGTCGAGTCATCATCCCCTGGAGGTATTCAAAAAGCAAGTAGACAAGGCACTTCAGGACATGGTTTAGT
>VYZV01019520.1:0-26346 GCA_013401275.1 Pandion haliaetus
GATGAATATCAAAGCATCCCATAATTGATGGCTCTGTCCTCCAGTTTTCTGAGTTCTGTTCACAGCTGAATAGAAAACATTTATTCTCAGGGTCCTTGCTCTGCAAAGCAACTGGAGTTCCTCTTTCCAACATTCTTGTGAATCACTAGAGCAGGCTCCAGCAGCCCATGGAGCTGAGAGTATCAAGGTGAGGATAAAAAGTAAGTTGACTTTGGATTTCCGTGTTTTCCCCAAGACAAGCAAGAAGGGAGAAGCCCGGTTTGTAGTAAATGTGATCACATTCTTCAGTACTGTGTTGTTTTTTAAAAGATTATTTCTAGCTGTCTCTTATGGTTTCTGAGGACTGATTTAACTGTGAGTTCACAACACCAGGAGTATCTTAGGAACCTACCCCCTGTGTTTAGACATCCAAATGCCTTGAAAAGAATCTGTCCTAAACAGAGATCAAAAGATTTAACTTTATGTATACTAGCAGAAAACTGAAGAATCATGTCCCATCTAAAAACCCTTTATTTTCTCAAATCTTCCTTAACTGTGTCCTTGACCCCTTTTGCCACAGGACATACAAGAACTCCAGTTTTAACTTAGCATGCTATCCTTTGTGAAGCTGAAAACAAAGGATATTTTTCCCCAGTTACACCAGTCAAATTGTGGACTTTCCCTACAAATACTAAATTTTAGAACAACTTTTCAGTTAGCTGTTCTCCAAATGAATGAACTAAATCAAATAACACATTAAAATATAGTGATTTCCTCAGAAAGCATAAGTTGTTTTTACATCAGTTTGAATTCACATTTCAGGCTGTTCAGAAAAAATACCTTTTTTTGTGTAGATAGGATCTCTGAATGTAAATATCAAGCAATAATAAAGAGTGTATTTTACTTTTAAAACCTCGCAGTTTGGGGAAACCTCACTGAAAATGGTGAAAGGCCTTGAAATTCACTGACTAGCACTCTCTGCAGTTTCTGGTGGAAATCCCATGGAAGGAAACAAACATGTCCCTGTCCTTTGGGTACCAGGGGAGGTATTTATGGGCTGACTTTCCTTCACATAAAGCTGTGTTCCCAATCCTCATGCCAAAACATCTACTGCTAGAAAAAGCTGTTTGAATGGTGTTTCAGCAATTTTGAATAATTCAGGCCTGCACATTCACCTGGACTCCAAAGCAATTTGAGGCCCGGAACTGGGTGGGACATTAGAGCTAAAATAACATAAGTGGTATGACACAGGCGACCTTCTAGGATCTGGAAGCCTGCTACCGCCCAGGTCCCTAGCTTATTCAGGAAATTATCTTTTTTATAATGTTGACGTTCACGTACACAAATGGAAATCTGTAGTGTTTCCCAGACCTGACACTGAAACCCACACAAAAGGGAGCAGTAGGCTCAGAATGAAATGGAGCGATAAAGGAAATAAGAATAATAATGTTGAATTTCATTTATTGTTCTTCTTTATATCTTTGTTCAGCAATGTTTCTATGAAAAGATTGAAGTTTAGTGTTTCACACATATTTAACACCTGGTTAAACCCCGTGTAAACTCATGGCAGTGGCCAAATACACCTCATTAAGGAAAACTTGTGACTACTGTCCTAATTAAGTCCCAGACTTTTCTATATACTGTCATGAACTGATTCTCTAGAAGCTTTTTCAATAAAGCATCTGTCCCAATTAAGTGTGACCAAATTAAGTGAAATACATTCTATTGAAATAACCACCTCTGGCTGTAATTCTTTATATAATTTGAAAATGTGTTTCTAATAATGTTGTTTACAGGACAGCAGAGGGCAAATGTTTTTACAAAGTAAAAAAAAATATTGACACTGTAAAAGAGAATTCTTCTTGACACCTGTCAGTATTTGGTCCTGTGGCTGACATGTCCCCCCTTTTTTGACACGCTTTATACTAACTAACTCTCACCAGCATCTTGGCAACATTCTGGCTTCATATCTTCTGCAGAGTGCTACAGGCCACATATCTTTTACCTCCTTTCTTTTACCCCCAGAGGTCAGAAGTTCATTTACATCACTTTGGAGCACCCTGCTTCAGTAACAATTCATGAAACAAGATTATGTTAAAGAAAGCAATGTTGATTATATTAAAAACTAGAGAGAAGAATTAAATGAAACAAAAGTTGAACAGAACAAACTTTCCTATATCTGGCAACTGCACAAAGTCTAGCTCACCAGGTTACAATCTTGTAGTTAGTGTTGATATATTCAAGCACAATAGAAAAAAGGATCAGTGCTTATCTGACCTTTCTTCTCATAATATGGTCCATAGATCTATTACAACAGGAACTTCAGCCAGCAGCAACTTCACGGAAGAACAGTTCTGGCAGTCATGAACAGCAGGGAAATGCTTCACCTTTTGAAGCTCCCTTCAGCTGAGAAAACTCTCCCGTGTTAGGATAACTGAAATCCATTTTTTTTAAGTGGCAGGTTGTGTTAAATCTATTTTGAGGACACAAAAAACAAGCAAGTGTTTCACTGACTGCAGAACATGGCTAATTCTACCCAGTGATGACAGCGTTTCCAAGCCTTTACATGGCGATTCCAGCTTTCTGCTAGATGTGTCAGAATATGTTGTCCTTATGAACTGATAAAAGGAAATCATTAGCATAGCCCACACACACTTTTGCATTTCTCTTTGTGGAAGCTCCACTGATCTGTCATTGGGGAAATACTTTCCTCAGAGGAGAGAAACAGAATTATTCTTTAAATCCAGTAATCAGAATTAGGTCTATTGTATTTAAGTATGTATTCTGCAAGCAAAGACTCCTGCCGTAAGGCAGGAAACTGCACAGGCTGAGGCTGGCTTATCAATGTGCAGAATTTGAGGTACTAGTTGGTACATTGTAGTCTTTAATACAAAAGACAAGGATATTCTGCCTCCAGATTGCCATTGCTTTTAAAATTGGACTTAGATGCTTCACCAGGAGTTCAATATTCCTTGAATTTCTTTAGTTGGTGACTGCCAGAAAGTTTGAAAAAAAACTGGTTGTCAGAATTAAGAGTTTAATAGTTGGTCATCTTATAGAAATCTGCCAACTTCAGGTTTGAAAGCCTATCATGCTAAAGAGAAAGTGGTCACTCAAAAGCCCAAATCGTAGATGGTAAGTGCAAAGGTAGACATTGCAGTGTTTCAGTCTGCACATGGCTCAGAGTCTTTTTGAAATTTTGTGGGATTGGAGTGAGATTGGTGGCCTAGGAAATTTTTAATACTGAGATATGAACAAAACTTTTCAGGATAGGGAAATCCACCTCTAATGCAGGGATGTATTCATGGGATGTGTTAAGTTTGTCTTGATTATTAAATCAAACTGTCACATCCAGCACTGATCTCTTATCCAGTGGAGGAGCTGTGCTCTCTCTTTCCAGCACCTGTTCTCAGAATTGAATTGCAGCAATCTCTTCAAAATGTCTCATTTCTCACATCTGCTGATTGTGAGAGCATACAATACATAACCAGAACTGACAGGAGATGACAGGCACGCAGAGAAAAGTGTGAGATACACAGTGTTTTGAATGAGGAATGGAGGGCCAGAAGCGAGAGCAAGGAAAAGCAGGGAAGAGCAGTCATGACAGCCTTAAGACAGCTTGAAAGAAGGGAGGAAAGCCATGAAAACTGTCAGACAAGGAGTAGGAAACTGAAAATAGGGAACAGAAACTATTCTCTATATTTAGGGTAGGAAGGGCGGGTTTCAAAGACAGTAGAACCAGGAAGGAAAGACATAGGAGAGTGAGGGGGTTATGAAAGTGAGGTTAGAAGCAGTGTAATAGGAAACCACTACAGAGGAAGTAAAGACAGCTAGGGGAGGTTAGAGACTGAGGCAAACATCACTAAATATGAGGAATGTGTAAGGAAGGGAGAGTTTACTTGAGACTTGAATTAACTGTTGATTAAAGCAAAAAGAAATAGAAACAGAGAATGAGGAAAATGTTTCGGGAATCATAGAATCATTTACGTTGGAAAAGACCTTTAAGATCATAGAGTCCAACCATCAGCCATGCCCACTAAACCATGTCCTGAAGTGCCTTGTCTACTTGCTTTTTGAATACCTCCAGGGATGATGACTCCACCACTTCCCTGGGCAGCCTGTTCCAATGCCTAACAACCCTTTCAGTAAAGAAATTTTTCTAATATCCAATGTAAACCTCCCCTGCTGCAACTTGAGGCCATTTCCTCTCGTCCTATCACCAGCCACCTGACAGAAGAGACCAGCACCCACCTCACTACAACCTCCTATCAGGTAGTTGTAGAGAGCGATTAGGTCTCCCCTCAGCCTCCTTTTCTCCAGGCTAAACAACCCCAGTTCCCTCAGCCAATCCTCATAACACTTGTGCTCCAGGCCCCTCACCAGCTTCATTGCCCTTCTCTGGACACGCTCCAGGACCTCAATATCTTTCCTATAGTGAGGAGCCTGGCCTCACCAGTAGCGAGTACAGGGGGACGATCACTTCCCTGCTCCTGCTGGCCACACTGTTTCTGATACAGGCCAGGATGCCGTTGGCCTTCTTGGCCGCCTGGGCACACTGCTGGCTCATATTTAGCCAACTGTCAACCATCACACCCAGGTCCTTTTCTGCTGGGCAGCTTTCCAGCTACTCTTCTCCAAGCCCATAGCATTGCATGGGGTTGTGACCAAAGTGCAGGACCTGGCACTTGGCCTTGTTGAACCTCATACAATTGGCCTTGGTCCAATGATCCAGCCTGTCCAGATCCCTCTGCAGAGCCTTCCTTCCCTCGAGCAGATCAACCCTCCCTCCCAGCTTGGTGTCATCCACAAACTTACTGAGGGTGCACTCAATCCCCTCATCCAGATCATTGATAAAGAGAGCTGGCCCCAGTACTGAGCCCTGGGGAACACCACTTGTGACCTGCCGCCAACTGGATTTAACTCCATTCACCACAACCCTCTGGGCTTGTCCATCCAGACAGTTTTTTACCCAGCAAAGAGAACACTTGTCTAAGCCATGTGCCACCAGCTTCTCAAGGAGTATGCTGTGAGAGACAGTGTCAAAGGCCTTACTGAAGTCCAGGTAGACAACATCCACAGCTTTCCCCTCATCCACTATGTGGGTCAACTGGTCATAGAAGGAGATGAGGTTGGTCAAGCAGGAGATAAGGACAGATAAGAGGTTGGTCAAGCAGGAATGATAAGGAAAAGAAGGGATGGGAAGCCATTGAGACACAGGAAAGAAGAGTAGACAAGAAAGGGTACTCTAATGCAAATGAGGAGCATAGGCAAAAATAAAAACGTAATTCCAAACCCCAAATAAAGGCTTTCTTATCTTAAGCCATCAATGTAAGAGAAAGAGATGAGGTGATCCATTGTTCACATACTCTTTCCTTTTGCAAAGAATGGACACTGCAACTTACAGAAACAGCAGAGTAACTTTTGTTACCACAGTGCATGCTGCTGCAAAGCTAGTCCTCTTCTGGATGCCCATGTTAATCCTCCAGGGATGACCTTGTCATGCACAACTACATTGAAGAATCAGTATAAATGCATTTAAATGTATTAGAAAATTTCCATTTATCCTCCTAATCAGATTTAGATTAGTCCTGTAATTGTACTGACTGACACTTGCTTTGTCTGAACCTTTCCACAGTAAACCACTCCTCCAGGAAACCATTCACCAATCTTACCCGAACACACACCAGTATTAATTGGCATGTTCATATGAAGTAACAGAGACATAAGCACAACATAATCCTTGCTATGTAATGTAATCCTCAGTGTTACAGATCAAGAAGCTGACTTAGAAAGGTGTTTGGGGACAAAGGTGTTTTATCATAGCGTAGAGATTTAGGCAGATGTCTCTGCTGCTTCTGACCCATCAGTTGGATTCATTGCCCCAGGAAAGTTACTTTGCATTTCAGCTTAGTGAGTATATTTTGATTTCTATGTATTTCATAGGAATGCTGCAAATCTTTCCTAAACAGTAGCTTTATCCTGGAACAAGATAAGAAAATGCAACTTTTAAGTTAACTAAGAGTAATGTTAGAGGGAGTGTTTCTATAAAGAACCCTCTAAAGTTTTTGTATTTTCACTGCCTAGTCAAATCTCACAAGCTCTCTCCATTGATTTTAAGAGGCATTGAATTAGACTGAAAGTTAAAGCCTGACTGAAGCATTCAGTTAGAAAAATATGATGTAATCTGTGGAACACTGCATTCTCAACATTGTGATCAGGCCATGAAAAATATAGCTTGAAACAGGTGACAGCCATTTTTTGAGAAAATCAGTGCAATTTCAGATCAGTTTAATGGAGCAGCCATTTCATGAAGTAGTTAACCAGCTGCTCACACATGCCTACTTCACTCGTCTTAACAAAATTGTTCAAATATTCATAGAGCTTTCTACTACTCATACACAAAACCACACTTCCAAACGATCATGCTTTGTCTGTATTTAATCCATTCTTCCTTCAACTGTGCAAACGCGTGATACTCATTGCAGGATATTTACTACGTAGGAGGCCACAAAATGTGCAGCAAAGTTGCCTGGAACCTAATCTGTCCAAACACCGTAATATTATCTATAAAATGTAAGCTGTAAAATTAAAAATGGAAGAAAATTACTATAAACTGGGTGTGAGTATATGAACTATAAATTGAGTTAGAGGGAAAACTGGCTCAAATTTCCCCTTCCTTTCCTTAACAAGCTACACTGAACTCAGTGAGGTAACTCAAGGTAGATTTAAATAATTTAGTTCCTAACTGAAGAATAATATCTTATTGTTATTCATTCTTTCGAGGCATGGAACACATTTATTTTTTTCCCACTAGACTGTTTAACAAACCACAGTTATCCAGTTAGTGATCAAACCTTAATCAGATTACTTACATGCCAAAATAACCCCAGTCATTGTGTGAACCACATTAACTTCAAATAATTTAGAAGGAAATCACAGGCACTGAAAACAGCTCGCTCTCTCTCATGGATGGGAGAACAGCTGCCTGTAAGATCACAGTCGTGCCAAGGATACTGTACGTTCTGCAGATGGTTCCCTTCCATCTCAAGTCTGAAGATAGAGATGTGCTGAACAAGCCTTTTGTAACATTCCTATTGAAAAGTTAATAGCCAACAACCAAATCTGAACAAACAAGAACAGTGGAATATTCCCCCTAAATATAAAAATCTATCGATGGCCTTTTAGCAACAGCAGCTTATTTAGTATTTCCTAAACAAGGACTTGATTGATGATACTTGGAAGGGATAATGTTTTTAAATGTTAGAACTGGAATGGAATTAAATCATTGTTGATCACAGTGCACGACTGCTCACACCAGTTATCATCCTTCGCCTGTCTGAAGTTTAATACTCTGTATATATACTGTGAGGAGAGAAAGTTGGAGCAAATTCCTTTTCGGCATTTTTTCAATTCAGTCAGGGCTTTTTTTCCCTGGTAAGAAAATTCTATTCCCAACATTTTATATGCAGCAACTGCAGGAAAAGAAGTTGAAAAACTTAGTCCACAACAAGTAGCACCTTTAGTCACAAAGATGTGAGCGGTGAAAGCCTTATCATGTGCAGCAGAAATTTTCCATAGTGTCAGTCAGTGCCTGATGAGCAGGGCTACACACTCTCTTGTGGAGGTAGCTTACAGTCAGACTGCATCACTGCAGCAAGCTTGATGTACACCTCATGCAAAAGAAACCTTTTAGGGATGGTGTATAAGAGTAATGAAAAGGCCTGACAACAGGATGACCTTTTCCTGAGGAACTGAAAATAATCATCCCCTGAAGGCAGAAGGAGAATTTTAACAGCTGTTCATACAGGTTAGATTTTCTTTTCTTTTCTGATGGCCGTTTACAAACAAGGAAAGAAATGTTCTTTAGCTCTTTAGTTCTTTAGAAAGAGAAGTTCTTTCTTTTTAGAAATGTTCTTCTGTATCAACAACTGTCTCTGTAAACTAATTTGTGCTTTGTTTAACATTAAAATTGCAGTTGGCTTTAAACAAATAGGTGGCACACATGAAAGGCACCAGACAGTTGGTAGGGAGAGTGACAGAACGGAGTCTGAGGAGACTCCCTGTTCTTAGAAGTTACTCCACACCACTCTCATTTGCCAGCCCACAAAGAAATTAATGGAGCCTTCAAACTGCAGGACTCCAAACCATAAAATCCTGCTGTTAGTACTTTATTTTACACATATTGAAGTGGTATCCTGATGGGTATTCTCAGTAAGTTAAAATGGGATAATAGTTATAACATGAAAATAAAGTAGTTTCTGCTCCTCTGCAACATGTAGACCACACTACTTTGGCATTGAATAGATTCAATCTGTGTGTAAGCAAGTGATACAGAGGTGGCAGGACTTCAATCCTTTGTTTGCTTTGCTGGTCTTTTCCAGCATTTTGTGGATATCCATTTCTTATCAATTATCCCTTCAGTATTATTTCTGATGAGGGCATTGCCTTTGAGAGATCTGCCTGTGTACTGCAAGCTTTCATCAAATTGCCAAAATTACTTCACTCTTCATTTGAGCCTTTCCCCACTGAATTTAGGAAAGACAAAGGTATCTGTGTTCTCATCTGCATACATATACACATACTGATTTTTTTTCATTATTTCTAACCACAAGGAATATTTTTTGGACTAGCTTTCAAATAACTTCTGTTTTATCAGACTTTAGGGCAACTACAATTGTAGATATAAACTGACAGACACATGCTTTTTTCAAATTAAAGCATAATGAAATGCTAAAATTGTAATAAATTTTCATTTTAGATTAGCCTCTTGACATTTATGTATCTCATAATTTTACTAAGCCTGTAAGGTTTAGTACCTACTGAGACTTCTGTCATTCATTTTACTCAGTAATTGTCATATACATTCCCTTCAGATAACCTGTACCTCATCTCGGGTAAGAAAGGGGGGCTGCTTTTAAAATTTAATAATATGCAAAGAAATGTCTTGTCACAGTATCTAAAATAATTATGTAAACTGCTCCCCTTCTCAGTGCAATAACATAGGATCTCCTCTAATGTTTCAAAAGTCATAAGAAGGGCTTTTGCTAATAGCCCCCCAAAGCAAAAGGGATATGAGAAGCATCATCCCAAATCTGGGAATAAGCACCTAACATATTTTGCACATATTTTACAGAGTAGACCTCTAAGATAGACATAAATTTTACTTTTTCTTATTGGCTGTGATCTAAGACTGTTAATGCCACTAGCAGTCAAACTCTTAATATCTGAGTACAAAGCAGCACCTGTTTCTTTAATAATACCATTTCTTGACCCAAAGAGAAATTTTGTTTCTGATTATTTTAAAAACATTTTGGCTTTGTACCTATGGATGGCTCTTTCATGCAACTGCCTTGTAGGACGTGGTCAGTGTATTTAGGGCATTAATGAGCTTCATTCCCCAGGCTTTGTAGGCAATTGTTCAACTATGTAAATCTCTCAGTTTTCCATTTCCAAAATCATAAAGAAATACCTGGAGAAGGCAACAATGGGGGTTGATCCAGATTTATACCATTTAGACAAGGTAAGACTGCTTTTGGCTTTATTCTAGACTAAGTTTCCACATGTGTAGGATAGCACATGGCAGGAGGGAGGTCCATAATAAGTTGCCCTCTTCAGACAACAAGGTAAAAAATTTTTTTTTCTTATTTGCAATTTATATTCATGTCTCATTGGCAAAATCCCACCTCTGTAATGTTACGCAGCTACATATTTCTGGTGCTTATACTGCTGAATGCTGGGTAGAGCACTCACCAAATCAGTCATCTATAAAGATACTTGGCAATCACTAAAAATCAGACTAGAACCCCCAGAGGGTGAACATACTTCAGTTTAGATTAATATTTCATATTAAGAAACACATTCTTGTTCTATTTTGGTTTTCAGGATGCCAAAGAACATATTCTGGGCATGATTTGTACTGAAAACCAGAGAAAATTCCATTTTTACCTATCCCATAAACCTGCTAATCATTTATAGATAAGATCATTAGAGCAAGCTCAAGTTAGAATGCAGGATCTAAATCTTTGTGTCATTAGTCAACCATTTATGAAAACATTTTTAAAATCTCTGTAATAAATAACATAAATTCTAGCAGTGTGTCCTTGTTTTCTTTATTTTTTCTTTTAAGAAAGGCTGGTGAAAAGAAAAGAAAGGTTAATTAAAAGTCTATTATTTATAAGACATAAAACTACTTTCCAAACAATGCTTATCACACAAGAAATATTCCAGAAAGCTGATTGTTTTGATAATTATGTAAAAGTCAACTTGTTCAGAGCTCCCTGCAATTATCGCTCCCAGTCTATGGAACTACAGAAATTATTAAGTAGCTACAGAAACTTTGTTATGAAAAAACTAGTAACTTTTGCACAAGTGATATATATATGCATGCATACACATGCACAAACACAGGCACAGTATGTCCAGCATTTGTGGTTTTATCCTGTGTTTGAGATAGATAGGTAGAAATCTCTGGTTTCATTTATTGGGAGTACCAGCCTAAATTTTTGAAGGTGACTAATTAGCCAAATTCAGGGCACTAAGATTTTGATTTTCAGAGGGAAGTTCAGTTTGAAAATTAAGCTATGAACATTTTTTATCGGAGCCACCTTTTCAAAGTGCAAACATCTAAAATACAACTGAATCAGATATTAAAAATAAGGTCTGTGACTGAAAGCTCTGATGCATAAAGACCAGAATTCTGACATAGTGTAAGAGACAAATTGTACACTATGGGCACTTTGATGCCATAGAGAATTAAGAAAATACCATTAAAATGTTATGAACACAAACATAATTTTCATCCAAAATCCAGATAAAATTAAATGTAACTGTAAAAAGTCTTCTACCAGAAGTCCTTGCTTCATTTTAAAGCTGTTCTTAAAAATAATAAAGATTCTGTGAAAGATCTTGAGATTAAGAAAAAAGAGAGTAGTTTTAACCAATCAGTATGTATACAATTATCTTTTCCATCATATTTTGTTCCATGCACTTTCTGTCCATTAAACAAAACTTATTCTGTCTTCCTATTCCTATTCAGCAGCCAAAATCAAAACAAAAACAGAACATACAAATCATACAGCAAGTTTCCATTCTTCAATGAGAAGAAGCCAGGCTGTTCTCAAGGTTATAATATTCCTGACAGCATGTGGTGTGAAGGCCCAGCCCTATCTGCTGCCGAAAAATATGAGCTCAACTGCCACTAAGAAGTACTGGCTGTTGCCAGTCTTAGACAGATATTTTAGGGAAAAAAGGGGTTATGCATATCTCCTGAGTCTGTTCTTAAGTAGCTTGTTGCCTGCCTGGTCCAGCAATTCTGTGTCTGTTGGGGGTACTCAGTGCCATAAGTGCGTTCTTCACCCCAAGGCTGAAGGAGAAGCAGCTCTAATTTTTCCTTCTTCCATACCAGTGGACTTTTCACTTGAAGATAGCTGATAAAGGATGCTATTAAGAGAATTTTTGAACAAAGAGAAATGTTCAGTGTCCTTCTCCAAATACAGGAGAATTAGTGTAGCACTCGAAGTTAATTTTCACACAGTTCCTGTGTAAAAATGGTGTGCAGTTTGGAGGGTTAAAGCCAAATTCTGATCTCACTGATGTCAGATGAGATACCCCAGTGATTAATGTGGTTCTTGGCTTCCCAAGCAGCTGTCGGAGTCAATGTGTTTCTAATAAGATGGAGGCTCGGTAGGGGCCAGGTGCTCTATTAGTTTAAATTGTTAGAGTAGCAGGAGTTGTGTAGAAGGTTAGTAGATGGAAAATGTCTTCTGCCTTCCTTAAACTCATACTTGTGGTCCAGAAATTCAGTTGCTGCAGCCCAGCGTTTGCACTGGCTGAGCTTCTGACTGAGGCTTACTTTATAAGCCTTTTATGTAATAGTAATAAAGTAAATACTTGATGTATATTTGCAAGAGAACTCCATTTCAACTGTTTTAATTTCTTACTTATTTTGGTTTGGGCCAGAATTCTACCTGTTCCCTGCTAAGTAATTATTTTCCTTGTCTTTTCAAAAGTACTTTCGTACCTACTATCTACATAAATCTTTAGTTCAAAGGTGGCTGATGTTCATTAAATGTACTACTGAACAAAATATTTAGTGCAAACTAAACACAAAACCTGTGGCTGGATAATAATGCTGTAATGGAACAAATTGGTATATTACAAGATGAAAGTTAAGTGATGCTTCACACAGTCAGACTTGAGTAATTTCAGAACATGGATCTGTAAAGAGCCTGGCAACCAGCGGGGTGATTTGCTGTTGTATTGATGACTATCCCAACAGCGAGAGCCTGGTGATATGTTGTAACCATTCCACAAGCACTTCTGGCAGCAGTGCAGCACCCCAAGGACCACTGCTGGGGTGTACGCAACATCAGCTTCCTGGCACTGGGCTCTTTTTCCAGCATAGGGAAGCTGCTCACCGATAGCTGGACTTTTTCAGGATATGCAGTGTATGTGCTACTTGGCACAGCAGAGCGGGTTTTTTTGCTTGGACAGCACCTGCAGCAGTGCTCAGCGCCTCCACCCCCTCAGCTATCCTCCCCAGAAAGCCAGGCTATGCACGTAAGCAGTGCTATGACCCTAAGCTGCTTCTCTTGGCTTCATAAATCCTGCACATTTTCAGGGACCCAGGAGAGAGAGGTTGGGGAGAAAGCTGCAATATACCCATAGACAACACAAATTGAAAGAATCCCATTTACCAGTAAACTCTCTTTTTCTTTGAGTGCTTATTTATACTTGTATTCACACAGTATGTGACTTCAGACAGTAACTCCAGCATACTACTGTGTAGCTGGAGATGTGCCCTGGTGTCCTTTAAATGAATTAAGACAGAAGGAGTCTTTTTTCATGACAGAGCAGTCTTGTGCCTAAAAGTATCTGTATTTGTGTAGTGTAGATATGGAGAGGGTGAATGGAGTCCAGATGGCAGCTTTGCAATTTGCAGAGATGAAAATATCCTACAGAGAGGTCACTAGTACCATCTGAGCTATAATGGAGGTTCAGATCATACTGTGCTACCCTGCCTTACTGATGCTTTACAGGTTTTAACATCATCTGTGACCTACTAAGACAGTCTCTGTGTGGAGATAAATGACCCTTTACAAGCCTTGAGATAAAAATTTCAAAAGGCAGGAAAAACTTTGTATGTGTTTCATCCTGTCCAATTTTTTTTTTTTAAAAAAGGCATGGATTATATAGAACATGCAAGAGCAGTTTAGGCAGAAAAAAATTATAGATTAATTTTTCAGCTGGGGTGTAAACGGGACTTTTTCTTGGAGAGACACCCCAGAGGAAACCTATGCATAACTTTTTCAGAAAAAAAAAAGACTATTTTCACTGAGATGAAGGAGGGAACTCCATGCTGAACTGTCAGGGACAGATTCAGCTCCTCAAAGGACTGGGAGTGCTATCTGGCAGAGACCCTCACTAACACATCGGTGAATTCCACTATAGTGGAGCAAGAAAGGCCAGAGCAGCCTCTTACTGTGAGAATTGCTTTTCTTACTAAAAAGATCCACTAACTACTCCTTGCCTGGGCTGATGGCTCTGCTGTTCAGCCGCACTTAACCACGTTATGTGGTTTCATGGCAAAAATGTACCAAACAGAACATGAGATCAAGTTGGCTTTGTTGGAATATATAGGTATAATCCTTTCTACTACTGTCAGCTAAAGCATTTGCCATACGAGGTGCTCATGTGCTCTACCTGTGAGAACTGAATAACCTCAGTGCCTTCACTTGTGAGGTGCTGCTGGTCAGGAGTGCAGGTGGTGGACCTGAACTGGGAGGGTCTGGTAGCAAGGACAGGACCAGGAAAAGCCACCCATGTAATAGGAGAGGACATGGAGGGTGAATGTTCTGACTACAAGTTTTGGAAACAGTACAGCAGCCCTGCTCCTGTGGCAGGGAGGAAGACCACTATGTGTATGGGTCTCACAGTGTGAGTGTAAAAACAGTCAACTGCTTGAAAAAGAGGAGGAAAAAACCAATTTCACTTGCACAAGAAATTGCTAGCATCCGCCACATTAACACATACATTGTGTTTCTTTTGTATTCTATTTATATTTGTACATGTTTTCATTTAAAAGTAATTACTCACAATTAGTTCTATACCATGAGGGAGAAATTACCTTCTTTCCAAAACAGTTAGCTCTTATGCCAGAAAGTAAAAAAGATGGGCAAATGCAGGACCAATATGTATTTTTTCAGGAAAGTTTAGTAACCTTTTTCAGTCCACAAGTGTTAACACTAAAACATTTATTTTGCACATGCGATATTGATGTCCCAAATTCCAGTTCAGTATACAAACTATAAGGCTGTTTCCTTCCCTTTGTTTCTGAACATAGACAAAGTAGGAAATAATTTCATTTTTTCACATGATGCGTATCTTGAAAAGTCCTAGGAACATACAGCCCATATATTGGACTAACTTCATACCCCCTTTTAAAATTGAAAAATGCAACAGTAATTCCCTACTCATGATCTCTTTTCTGAATGAACCAATTTTTAGATATGGCTCACAGTGGGCATTCATGAAATTAAACAAAGAAATTAAAATTACTTTATTTCTGTATATCAAATGGCTAATTAGGGGCAGGGAGAATACAAAAGCACAAGAATAGGAATAAAAATAAGAGATCATTAATTAGTTTTACTCAGTAAAATACTATTTGCTTTGGCAACAGAATTTCTGTTCTTTTAATAGCTTAGAAGCATTTGTGTTTATATTTTTATTATGTCTGTGTGTGAACATTATTATATATTGCTGTTCACTTTGCATTTCTTCTAATCTCATACTTGCATATAAATGCTAATGTATTTTAATGATTTGAAAACAAGTTAAAATATTACTATTTCATGATTACATGCAACTGTAGACTTTTCAAATGTGTTTTTTTCCAGTACAACTTGGTACTCTGTAAATGGCAGCTGTAACTGTTTGGTCCATTGAACTAAGCATCTGAAAATCACAAAAAAAGTAAAAGGGCAAAGCATTGTGAACAACACTGTTACTAACTTCCATCAGAAGCCGTTATATAGAATAGTATATTTTCCCTCTGGAAAAGGGTAACACAATTATAATTTGGGAGGAAAGAAGGCCTATATCAGAAGGAAAGCATTTACCCAGATAAATCTTCTTACTCAGTATGTGATTATCACACTACCAACACATTACGAAATGGGACAAATTCACTTACCCTTCCTGGAGGAACTGGTATGAAGTAAGGAAACCCTATCTAATATAAATGTCCAAGAAACTAATCTTATAGAAAGCAATAGCTCTGTGCCGAATGATATTACAGAGGCTAGGGTGCCAAAGATTTCGGAAATAGTTGAGGTTGAAAAACAAGTGCATCTGGAGATGTTTAAGGGGCAGGTCAGCTATAGGTTTCCAGATGGCTGATAAAAAATGCTGAATAGAGAGAATAAGAACTGGTGTCCTTGTAAGAGGCATCATTTAAATTAATCAATCACAAACCTTTCAAAGTTTAAGTTTAGCTTGCAGAAGGTGTTTAGTTCAGGGCTGATTTCCACTTTATTGAAATTATTAAGCTGCAAACTTCAGAGTTTACTCCTTGGCTTTCTCAAAATCACAGAAACTACTGTATGTCAAGATCACACATGTGCTCTTTGTTGAGGAAAAACAGTTGTCCATTTGTCCGGCTGATGAGAATAAGGTCAAGGGAGTTCAACACCTGCTTTAGAAAAACATGCTCAATATTTACCACATTTTGCTACAACAGGTGCTGAACTCATCTAACCTTGGTCATGCTAGAAAGACAACTGTTTTCAGCACTATCTGAAAGTAAGCTCTGGTATGTTTATTAGCAATATTTGTACTGTGGTTAAATCTTTGCGTTCTTCTGGAAATGAATAGCCAATGGGTTTGGTTAGGCAACTGAAGTCTCTTCAAGGGGATTTCTTCTGGCCTAAAACCTCTGTTACTTCAAGATGGGCGAACAAGGCTGGTACTTGTCCGTAGTCATACTTGTGGAAAATGATTTCTTGAACTATCTAAGAAGCCAGGCTGCCATATGAAACAACAAAAGGTGGATCTCAGTTTGTAGCATGACACTTTAACCCGTAGTGGCACAGCACTGTAAATTGCCTAGTCCCATAAAAAACAAGTCATAAAAAAGACAAAAAATTTTGCAAATAATACCACTAAATTACAGTTAAGCATTGTTACAACCAAATAGCTCATGTACAACTTCATAAACACTTCAGCTGGTGCTCTTAAATTTCCAGATATATTTACTTTACTTCTCTAAAGCACATTAAAGAAAATAGTTCTTTGTTATCTGGGACTATTTGGAATCTTTAGCAGTTCACTTAACACATCATAATGTCTGTCACAGAGTTTCCTAAAACACCAGGGGAAAATGCATACCTCAGGAGAGGAATAAATCTCTTAAAAGGTATTAGTGTAATTAAGTAGGTCACCCTGTAGAGGTGAAGTGCCTGTTAATATTGGTGGATTTTAGTCCCGATTCAGCAGAATGCTTAAGCAAGTTCCTCTAAAATCTGAAGGCAAATATATGTGCAAGTTCTTTTCTGAGATGTGGTCTTAAATTGTTATTATGCTGGTTCTGGGGGATTTTGCCTTTCACTTCCTGGTGGAGAGTCAGCCTTACAGCATGTGACAGAGCCAGATGTCCAAACATAAGTTATACATCTGTCTTTCAAGTTTATTCCTCTTCTTCTCCTGAGTTGTCTTGGTGTAAACCCATCCTATCCCAAACACACACACTGGAGAGTTGCATTCAAACCCTTGTATTTCCTGTGACAAATCTGCAAGAAAGCAGAGCAATGAGTTTAATATTTTCAAGCCTGTGGGTGTTCACACAGAATCACAGAGAAGGGTTGAGGTTGGAAGGGGCCTCTGGAGACTCTTTAGTCCAATCCTTCCTGCTCAGAGCAGGGTCAGCTAAAGCAGGTTGCACAGGGCCGTGTCCTGTTGGGTTTTCAATTATCTCCAAGGATAGAGACTCTACAATCTGCCTCGGCAACCTGTTCCAGTCTTATACCAGCCTTACAGTGAAAAAAAGCTTTTTCTTGTGTTTAAATAGAATTTCCTGTATTTCAATATGTGTCCTCTTGTCCTTTCATTGGGCACCACTGAGAAGCCTGGCTCTGTCTTCTTTGCTCCCCACCACCATATAGTTACACATGCTGAGAAGATCCCCCCGAGCCATCTCTTCCCCAGGATGAACAATCCCAGCTCTCTCAGCGTCTCTCCTTATGTCACTGTCAGGAATTAAGATTAGGCTATTGCTGTCCTGTAAGAGGCTGACACTCTTTGCCTGAGGGACTCTGCCCTGGAAGCAGGTGGAAGTCCTGCTGAGAAAGGTTTAAGTGAAAGCTTCTGGCATGCAGAGACAGGCTCTAAGGGGAAACAGCTAATTTTTTCTAGGGAATGCTAATTTAGAGTATGGACTAAGTCATCCTGGAAGAGGGATTCTAGGAGTGGCCACCTGAGGCAGAACATATGATCTGTTTTTTACGGTATAATCTTACTGTGGTGAGTTTTTTTTAAATTAAAGACAGACACCATGAAGATGACGAACCAGTAATTTTCACATTGTACAAGAGCACTAGAAGGTTGAACTGTCTTTCACACACATTACTGAAGACTGAAAGATTGCTTCCAAAATATGTCTGTTTCTGAAGCATTTCATTTCAGTAAAAGCTTTGGAAACAAAGCATGGACAAAAGGAAGCAAAGCTCATGCAGCACATAAAACACAGCCCATCAAAACAACTGGCTTGTGTACTACTTACTATTTTAGCTCCTAGATTAAAGGTCCAAAGTGTGTTTTCCACTGACTCTGACAGCCCTTCGCATGATTCTTACAGACTGTAACATCTCTCTTGTCTCCAACATTCCCTGGCCAGGTCTTCCCTGGCCACTTGTAGAATTTTATTTGTTACTTTTCATTACTAATTCTGTCTCATATTGTGGAAATTTTGAAAACAGTGAGGTAATCTGGCTCTGTCATTAGAGTTGAAATTAATTTGCCTGCCTGATACTACTCTGCAATGTTACTTAAATCCATGACGGGATGTGAAGTATGCTTCCTTTAGCTTTTTGTCTTCTGGCTCCTCATGGACATGGCAGGGGAATTGGTGTTTCTGATGTCCCTGTACATAAGAATAGCCTGACATAAAAGATGAATCCCAAAGGACTGAACAAGCAAACTGTATGGTCAGAGGAGCTGACAGACCAGCTGTCACTGCACAAAGAAGCCAGTGAAGGAGAAGATATGTGAACTCTTCGCTAGGCTGCAAAATTCTCCTAGCTGTTCAGGCAAGGAAATTCTTTGCCTTTTTTGATCCTAAAGATTAAATCATAACCACTCAAATGCAAGGATTTTATATTGTAGTCATTCCAGAAATGACTGAATAACACTTTTACTGTCATGCAAACAGGAAATCCTTACTAAGCATTCTGGTATTTCAACCTCCTGCTCTCCCAGCTCCTGAGAGCCTGTTCAGGTAGGAAGAGAGATGCTCCTGGGTGCTGAGTCACCTCTGCAGGGTATCTGCGAAGTGCTTTGTGTGCTGGAAGTGCTCCAGTCACATGAGGGATCTCATGCAGTTGCATGTTGCAGTTACAGTTGAGGAATGTGCCTTTTGGTAGGCCTGTTTTCCAGAAAGACCTCACAAAGCTAAGTGAGTGGTCAAAAAAGTGTCAAATTAGCATCAGTGTAAAAAAAAAGTCAAGTAATTAATCTTGGGGGAAAATAGTCTAAACTGTGCTTATGGGATGTTGAACTTGAAATTGGCAGTTACACCTCAGGGAAGAGAGCTGGAAATCATCACCAGCAGTTATCTGAAGTTGTCAGCTTAAGATACAACAGCAGTCAAGAGGACAAAAAAAAGGTCAAACTTCAACAGAAAGGGCAATGACAACATAACAGAAAGCATCATTTTGCTGCAATACAAAATCTCGTACTCACACCTTGGGCACTGTGTGCAGTTTGATCCTCACATCACAAGGAGTCATAGTGGAGTTAGAAAAGGTGCAGAGAAAGGCAAGAGAAGTGATTAAGGATGTCAAGAAACTGCATTAAAAGGAGAGACTTAAAAGGCTAAATCTTCAATTTTGAGTGGAGAATGCTCAGTGAGAAATGTGAAGGCACTCAGTGAAGTGAATGCAGAGCTGCTAACTCACCAAATCCTTCAGTAATAAACTAGGTGTCACCCATTTAAACTAGTGGAAAATGGGCTTAAAACAGGTAAAGGTATATATTTCTTCACACAGCAGGCAGTAAGGTTCTGAAATTTGTTGCCACAAATTTTGGAGGCAGGTAATTTCAGCAGAGGATAAAAGGAATTAGAAACTCCTGGAAAAACAGTCCAAAACCATATGAAATAAAATAAACAGGAATTCCTTAATCTATGACTGTGGACACGGGAGGAGTAGTAGGGAGAGAGTGGCCAAGAGTGCATGCTCTCCCTGAATAGCATCTCCTAGCCACTGGTGGAGGCAGAATACTGGTCCAGCACAGTAGGTTATTTCTTACATTCTTATTTTCAACACTGAGCCCTACTGAGTCATAATTTGCTTCTGCTTCACAGCATCCTAGTCTTCTCCCTTTTCCACAGCCTTGTGTACAAGAGCAGCTGGTCTGCAGGTTACAGAGCAGTAGATAAGGTCAATCTAATACTTCTGGTGTGTGGAGTGACAGAGTGGTAGAGAGACTGCAACAACACTTGATAAGTGCATGAGAATCTCAGGTAAATTCTGCAGAGTGTGAGGTGTGCTCAAATGATTAAGTCATCTGCTCCATGTCATGCCTGGCTGCTTAAGGACTTCTGTCAGAGGAAAGCATTAAGAACATCAGGCTGATAGGCAGTAATAACAAAAAATAGAAATTATTCCTTGTGATTCCTTCTGTTCGCCTTTTGGCTCCTGCTACAGGACTTGTTGAGAGTAGGATTATGGGAGACCATGAACAAGCTGAAAATCTGTGCCCTACTTAACCACCTCCAATTTTGCATGTGGGAAGGAAGTGGCCTAAATCTGACCCATCTAATATATATAATATATTCCATGGCATGTAATGTTTTGACAGCTTAAGTAGATATACGAGCACTGAATTAGTAACTCATCAAATCAAAATTGTTATGCCTCCTATCTAAGCATTGCAAGTTCTGGTTTTATTCAGATTATTGTGTTTATTTTTTCTTTTCCAACAAGATAATTGTGCATATTACTTCAGTCTCTGGTATGTGTTAGTCTTGTCCAGGTTTTTTCTAATGCACTCTCATGAGATTTTACATACAGATATCATCTGTTTTGGTAATGGGGAATGTAGGTGCTGGACAGGAGCAGTGGACTGAGAATCTATTTTTCCAGCCTCACAAACACATTGTTTAGGTCAGAAATTTTTTTTCCCCCCAAGCACAACACTACATGGACTGCATGAACACATCATAAATGGGCTGATCTTTGTAATGTGCTTGTTAGGAACATTCCCATTCTATAAATCAGAAGCTAAGACACAGAGAAAATTGTGTTTTGTAAGGAGAATTCAGTGGCAGAGAGATAAGAAATAGCTCTGGAGTGCCTTAACCACAAAGCTGCTATAGATCAGTTGAAATGATGGGCCATGGAGCTAGTCTTTTGGTGAGTTTGACACAACTGCAGAGCACTTTGGGGGACAGTCTGAAGGAGAAAGATGCATTTCATCTGCGATGTCTAATCTCCTCTAATAATGATAAAATTTGGCACACATCAGATACTTTCCTTACAACTATTTAAAGCCCTTTGGCATGCCTATAATACAGGTAAGTGGTATAATGGGAATTATACCACTGGGAACCTGCACAGATACAAGGGGAGAGAGGTCAGTTGTTAGGAAAGCTCTCAATAGATCCCAGAAGCTTCGACCTCCAGTCATTTGCTTAGTCACATGAAAATTTATGACTTACTTTTTTCTCCAGTGCTCCCCTCCTCTTCCCTTTTTCTCCTTCTCCATTTATTTCCTCAACATTTTTTCTTTGTCCAGTAAATGGCTGGTTGCTCTTGACAGCTCAGCCTCTGAGTCTTAAACCATTTTGCTCTGCTGCTAAAGTCTTTCTGACTCCTGATCCCTGTTTGTGGACTGACTGTCTGGGAAAACTGTATTAGCACTCAAGAACAGGGTTCTCATACTTCTCAGAGAGAGAACCAAGGGGATCAGGAGTGTCTCTCAATCATGTTTTATTCATGTGGAAGTCTGACAGGCAAACATTTGCTGCCATCGCTCACAAACAATGAATTAACAGCTTGGAGATAGTGCTTCCCTCATTCATTCATGTTGTCCTCAAGCCGGGGATCAGCATGAATTATGAGCAGATGTGCTTGCAAGTAGTCTATTCTCATACCAATCCATGTTCTGCAACAATGCTGGAGTGTCTAGTTATTTTTAGAAACAAATTGCTACCTGAAAAATGTTGCGTATATCTCTCCATAAATGATACCTTTCCCTTTTAAAGGACCATCAGGAACACAGGTCAACAATTCACTGTGGAGGTACAAAAGGCTGAGGAAGTGGACTGTTACCTCTGTTGGTTGTTATCTCAATAGCTTAGTGAGAAGATAAAAGATATGGACATGATTTTGCAGTACTTAATCCCAAAACTTAAGAGTTCAGCTGCTTAAAGGAATCTCTGCCTACATATAGTCTTTGTCCTTTCCCTCCTGGATCTCATTTCGTTGCCCCTTTTCTCCTGCCTTTTACCTTTATTCTCTTCTTCTTTGCCATTTGTATTCTTTCTTCCCAGAATTTGATAGACACTGCTATGGAGGTCTTCCAAGAAGCCTGGGAAGGCAAGGCAAGGTTCAAGAGCTGTTCTGCAACATATTTAAAACAGAGCTGGGGAAGCCACTGAAGGATCCCTGCACTAATTTGATTTTAACTTTGAAAGCTCTGTTAAGCTAGTTGTTCCTTTGGGTTGCTAGAGCTCAAAGGAGCAACAAAAGTGATTAAAAGGATAAAAAATTACTTTTATAAAACAGATGTTGGCATAGGTTGATGGAAAAAACCGTCTTGCTATTGCCCAAACCCATGAGAAGAGCAATGGCTGAAGGAGCCTTACTGTCATAGTTTAACCCCAACCAGCAACTAAGCACCACACAGTCACTCGCTCACTCCCGCCACGTCAGGATGGGGGAGAGAATTGGAAGGGTAAAAGGGAGAAAACTCATGTGTTGAGATAAAGACAGTTTAATAGGTAAAGCAAAAGCTGCCCATGAAAGCAAGGCAAACCAAGGAATTCATTCACCACTTCCCATCAGCAGGCAGGTGTTCAGCCATTTCCAGGAAAGCAGGGCTCCATCATGCCTAACAGTGACTTGGGAAGACAAACGTTATTACTCCAAATGTCTCTCCTTCCTTCTTATTTCCTCAGCTTTATATGCTGAGCATGTCATATGGGCTGTCATACCCCTTTGGTCAGTCGGGGTCAGCTGTCCCAGCTGTGTTCCCTCCCACCTTGTGCTCCCCCAGCCGACTCACTGGTGGGGTGGGGTGAGAAGCAGAAAAGGCCTTGGCTCTGAGTAAGCACTGCTCAGCAGGAAGGAAAACATATTGGCATGATCAATCAACACTGTTTTTAGCACAAATCCAAAACATAGCCCCATACTAGCTACTATGAAGAAAATTAACTCTATCCCAGCCAAAACCAGCACACTTGCTCATTCACAGGTTCTAATTATGAGTGCAATTTCATATTGATTGAATGGCTGGGATTGGGTTATGTGTGTCTGTTCTCCCATTTAATGGTTCACGTTAGACTGGTCTATAAACAAGCTTCCCATTTAATTTTTTTTTTTTTCCCTATTCTGAGGGAATAATACAGCTTACAGTAAGGTGGTTTGAGTTATTTTGGCAACAAGCTAACTCAGGTAAGAATAAATCTGGCCATGCAGCCCTTAGGCAGGTAAGCATATCTCGTAATCTGGCGTTCTGGGGACTCAAAAAAACTCTCCTTGCTTTCCAAGCAATCAAATCCTTGTCTGCATTTTTAGACACAGTATCAATAGAGGCATAAACCTGAGCAGTTCAAAGTTTACAAATGAAGAGATGCAGTTGCTCAATTTATTTTTTCTGTCAACACAAAAATGAAAGAGTAAGTCCAGTGGGAACACATTAAACATGCACATAGTTGTAGCAAAGAGCTTAAGCATACTAATACATTTCCCATGTATTTGAAATTTTATGCCCCTTACTGGAGACTACTGAAGTCTTTGATTAGGGAAGCCTGGAACCAAAGACAAGAAAACACAAAAAGAACTAGAAAATCCCTTGTGATATGATGCAAAACTGAAGAGTAAAAACTGTAACTCAAGGCAGAGAACATTCCATTCTCTCTGAGGATTTGAGAAGGGACAAATGAGGAACAGTAATTAAGTGCCTAAGTCTGCTTCATTATACACTCTCTGGGTTATCCTTGTACTGAGATGAGCATCTGTCTGTAGCCACAAAACTACAGTAAAAGGTGAATTCCGACATGCTCCTTAGAAAATATATGGCTGAGCAATTTTTATTACATCTGGAGAAAAGCAAACCACACCATCTTTAATTTTAAATCTTTACATCTTATTTCTACACAAGTTGTATTTGGTTGCACAGGGAAGTCTAAAATATCCCTTTACAGCTTTCATACTTAGACTTCTGGGTGTGTAAGTAATGAAGCTCTATTAGTCATTCAAATTTTTAAGATGGCCAAGGACTCATTAAATAAGTAATATGTTCCTCATAACTTTTTTCTTTTGTTGCAATTTATGAAATTGTTTTGATGTTATTATGAGGATTTCGCTTATTTTCTTCTGCCAATATCTGATCTTACATTATTACCCTCCTGACTTCAGCCCGGCATAACTCACTCTACTGCAGCACCATCTATGAAGATGTAGATATTTAATATATGCATCCTATTCAAAAATCAACAACTGGTCTCTATCTCTCCCTTAAAAAAATCTTCAGAAATCCAGCACATTCTTATATCAAAGAAAGGATTATTATTTGGAAAACATTCAAGCAGAGAACTATTTAGGTAGAAGATAAAATAATGTGATCATTAATGATTTTTTTTGAAGTCACAATATATAGCTGGTCTATATTTTAATTAATCTGTATGGCTTTTTGTTTCCGTGGCTACTCAATCCTTCACATCAATAATTTGAGGTGAACTGCGTCTGAATCCTTGCATACATAGACTTCCAAACAAGTTACAGCAGCACGTTCAAATGCCTCAAGGAAACCATTAGACCTACCCACGCTGTCTGTGGGGCAGAGCTCTGGGGCTGTCTTCAAGACTGAATTCACTGTCTATGCAGACAATGAACCTGAAAGTACGGCCCCAGATATGATGGGACAGTGCCTAATGGAGCATGCAAGTCCTGTGTGCCTGAGCAACCAAAGTGAGTTAACACAGTACTGGCATAGCCAGGCAGGCTGGCTGTTGGCTGGCTGCAGGTGTCCACAAGTCAGCCATGTCAGTAAGAGACAAGCAGGTTGATGCATGCTCACAGCCACTCCCAAAGCTGCTTTTAGAAGAGGTGGGAACATAGCTGCTAGGGGTGCTTCACACTCTCCGCTTTTCAATTTATCATCAACATAATCTCATGTGGTGGGGAAGGGGGGAGCTAGTGGGTAGTATGAAGAATGAAACTGATGTTATCAGAACAATGAGGAAAATGAACAGATAAATTAATAAGCACATAGCATCTGTGTTCTGTAGTGAAGAAAAGGGGGAATCACGCAGCATGAGGCCAGCTGGGGAGTTATAAAACTCAGTATGAGAAGTGACATTGAACATCTGTACAGGGAAGAATAACTTGCACTTGTCTAGGTGCATGGTGTTTTGCACCAAGAGATGCTGGTTCATTAGGATCCCATTAAGAAAAGCACTCAGACTCTGTAAAGTATCACTTAAAATGCCATTTATTGGGGTTAACGCTATAAAGAAGAAGAGGATAGTAAGTGACAGGGGAGTTCAGCTTTGTCAAGTGTGTTCAGCCTTGGCTGGGCAGGCCAGGAGTGAAATGTATTTTCTATGATGTTTTCTATGTGTCCCAAACATGTAGCACTTTCATCTGAAAAGTCTTCAGTGCAACCACCCTGGCCCATCTGTGCCCTTCTGCCATCACCTCTGGTATTGATCCTGCCATGGCTTGTATTGAGGGGGATTCTTCAAAGGCAGCTTTATGTCATTCTCCCCGGTTTCACAGAAAAAGAAACATAATGACCCTCTTTAAAAAAGAGATAGGTTGACTGAACTTCAATTCTTGGAAAAATATCAAAACAGGTATTTTAACAATGCATTTGTAATTACTAGAATGCTGCAGGGTAATAAGTAAATAGCAGGACGAGCTTATAAAGAACAAGTGATGTAGAACTAATCTAATTTCCTCTATAACATGGTAATTGGCCAGGAGGATACTGGAGCAATAATAAATGGCCTGTCTTAATTTGGTCTTAGATGATATAAGCAACTTGGGGATATATGGTAAAATGAATCTAATAACATGATGAATGGAAAACTGGTTAGAAAACTGTACCCAAAGGATAGTTACTAATGTTGGTCTGTCAAAATAGTTGATTGTATTGAGTGCATTTAGAAAGGTAATTTCCTAAATCAGTGTTTTCACCATTTTCACTAGTGACTTAGATGATGGAAAAAAAATAGTATTTTATTTTATTATTGAAATAATATATAAATAAATTATGTTTTGATAAGGACAAGCACAAAGCAGTACACTTTGAAATAATTATTTGCATGATTGAAAGATGGAAAACAAACAGCTAGATGGCCTTTCTGGGCAAAATGGTTAAGAGATTTAGTAGATCACAAACTGAATATAATGAAGGATGCATAAAAATGTTTAAGACACACCTTAAAAGTATGTGTCGTGGTTTCACGTCAGCTCAGCCGGTAACAAAGCACCATGAAGCCACTCACTCACCCCCCACACCCCCTCGCCTGGCCACGTTGGGATGAGGAGAAAATCCAAAGGCAGGCTCGTGGGTCGAGACAAGGACTGGGAGGGATCACTCCCCACTTATGGTCACGGGCAAAAGACAGGCTCAACTTGGGGAAGAAACAAAAGCAATTTAATTTACTACAAATCAAATCAAATCAAACACACAAGGGTATTGGGAAGGGAAACCAAACATCAGAACACCTCCCCCCACCCCTCCCACCTTCTCGGCTCAGCTCCATTCCCGGTGCTTTCTACCTCCTCCCCCGGCGGCGCAGGGGAACCGGGGATGGGGGTTGAGTCAGCTCGCCACACATCGTCTCTGCTGCTCCTTTCCTCAGGGGGAAGATTCCTCACTCGTCCCCTGCTCCACCGTGGGGTCCCTCCCACGGGAGACAGT